>JASDQU011103276.1:0-18366 GCA_032191745.1 Picea mariana
GAGGCTTATTCATATAATATTTATCATTCTAGAATTTAAAACTACTAAAAGTTCCAACATGACAAGAGCCCGTGGAGACTCACCAGAGTATTCTGCATAGGCTTTCACCTCTTGTCTTATTGCTTCCACCTTCCGAGTCAAAAATGTTGGTATTGAAAAAAAACTAAAAGAAAACAATTGCACACTCTCTTGAGATTATCTCCTTCGATACTTCCCTGACAATGATGCCAAAATGTTGGGTGAATTATACAATAGTAATTCGGTACATTAATTATCAATCTGGTTTTTTAGGCTTATGAAGCACTAGGAAAAATATACGCAGAACAAATCTCAAAGACACACCATTCCAAGAAAACTATGAAATAAATTCAATCCAGTTGCTCACCTGACAATAGACATTCTAAGGTTGAATTGCAGGTTGGATATAGGTTTTTATTTCCAACAGTACTCCATTGGATCCACTCTGTTAGCCAAATTGACAACCATTAATATTGAAACAAAAAAAAAAAGATCAAAAACACTAATTCATGTGATCAAGATAATTATCATGGGTAGCTTGTAATCAATGAAGTATGGCAGTCACCAATTGCAGGGATACGAAACTATGGACAATTCTTATCCAGATAATCAGTAACTAGACCATCAACAATCAAGCATGAAGCTTCCTCTTCACACGTATTAGTTAAACTACAATATGAATGAGATTGCAACATTAATAAACTAATGCTCACTACAGAATTCCATGAAACTACCTACATGAATTAAATTGAATGATTTGATTAGAAATAATAGAATTACAATTAAATCTAATTCAACGAAGTAAATAAAACAACTAGGGAACTACTTCTGAGACAAAGGAGCCTTGCCTTCTCTCATAAGTATGCCCGTTCTACAATTACAAGCTCAACAACTCAACAATTAATGGTGCAACAACCAGTCTTTATATTCAAAAAGTAACATAGTACATGGGTGCTTGAGCAAAGTATGATCTGCCTCTTTAAAACTACATCAATCTATCAAATCTTATGTTCGAGCATGAATGCCTCTGATATTTATACAATGAAATTCAAATTAAAAACTAACATCCCCCTGAACATACAATCCTATGTAATCCACTAAAGATATCCAAACATTACATTTTTAGTTTCATACAAACTAATTGAACCAATAGATTTCATATAAGTAAATTCGTTACGATTTCATGACCAAAGGCATGGAATCATAACAATCTCATACATGCTACATGAATAGATTGGATCGTTGACCATGGTTGGAATGTTGGCCAATTTGAATAATGGATGTTCATGTGTACTCAATTTTCTCCAGAACCCATATCTCTGAATCGGCTGGAACAGGTGGAAAATATGTCAACCACCAAGGCGATCACCAAGGCAACTATGAGACCTATTCAACTGACTACATGAATGTTCTAGGAATGTCATCAACTCGAGTAATTAACATATTTCATTCATTAGACAAGGGAAAATTAAATACTTAGGCTAAGATGATTACCTTTGAACCAAGAATGCGTTTTGGAGACAAAATGGTGAAAGATGTAACATTATAGGGAAATAAGGTGGAAAAATGGAAAAGTAAAAAACAAGATAAGGTTCTGTAAATTGTACCAAAACACATCAAAACCAAGACCCTACAATTTCCAAAATATTTTTGTTCCCTTGGTTATGGGATTCCTCCTGACCATGAAACCGACTAATGCATCTAGCAATTATAGAGTGGTTGCTCATTATCATGCTTTCAAGATGCCTCAAAATACATCAAATACCCAACATTTGAAAAATTGCACATTGGCCCAGATGGCTATGTTCCTCACCTGATGGGGGCACTCAACGCAGTGGAGACTGTTTCTTCCTAAGGAGGGAGGACTGATCTAGGTGGATATTGGTGCCCACACACCTATTCCAACTGGCTACTATTGACCCTTAAAATGTAATAAAATCCTGATATGGTAAGGGAATGTGAAGCTAAAATGACCCTCACATGTAATATACTTATGTATCACGACTAGTAGATTTCGATACCTCCTTTTCAACAGGCATCGTGTTGTCCCTCTCAACCACTCTATCTTCATGCTAGTTGGATTCAAGAATGGAGCCCAACCCAATTTTTCTATCTGCTCAGTCTTGAACCAAAATTCATCGTCTTAAGGGAGATTTCTTGCTTTTGCAATAGAGTCCTCTGAGACCATGAGCTCCAAATTGCTACTGAGTTCCTTTCTTCAATCAAAACCTAACGTGAATGCCTCAATAACTTCTGAGTTGTGCTCTCTGTACTTTAGGAAGAAAGGTATCCAACCTGCCTTTTATATTCTCTTCCTGCATTTTGGGTGGGATTCTAGTAGCTCGGTCTTATCTGGTCTGATCCTAAGTGCAGTCTTCATCTTTTCTCATATTCGAAAGGTGCAGGGTCTGTTTGACGATATTCGATCTAGTCTACTAGAAGAGGGGGTTTCACGATACAACAATAAGGAGGTCAAAATGAAAATTGATGGGAAATCACGATCATGATGATTTAATCGTTCCATATGGTGACGATCAATGTAGYAGATCTTAAAATGATGGCTATMTGTGCATTAAATGATGGAGGGTTAAGCAATGATGCTAAATCAAGTAATAGAATGGTGGTCAATTCAATGTATGTGTGGTGGTTCAAGCGATAGGATCATAGTTGGCGTAGTTAGATTCAAAGGTTTCCATAGTATTAAAAATTTCCAAATTTAATAATCAAAATGAATATYAATAACTTGCCCAAGCTTCAATTACATGGAATTATCTTACCATTTGATTGAATCGACCCAGTTGAACCATACCTTTCATGAAATTTCTGAGTTGTGTGTCCTGGTGCAAGGAATTTGTTCTTGATTGGATTGTAGAAGCATACTCTGCATTATGGATTTCTTACAGGAGAAGGTAGATATGTGTATGATGCTGGTAGCAATCCATGGTGTACTCATAGTGTCATACCGCTCATGTGCTAGAATGGAGATCCATGTTCTCATTAATCACCAAAACTGATATAGTAGATGTAAAAATTAGAACTGTTGTATGAAAACAAATCTGGCCATGAAGATACTATCAAGAGTGAGAATAGGAACAAGCCTAATAGGAACATAACAAGAACATAAACAAGAACACTGCAAAAATTTGAAGACTGGATGTTGCATGCTTTCTCTGGTTGAATTGTTACAAAATCTTCGTCCTCACCTACTTATGTACATTCATTTCCATGTGAACAAATTTCTTGAAGTCGAATATGGAAGGGAATCATTGGATTGTTGGTGATTAATGGATGTTGTTAACCAAGATGAGATTTCTCACCAATAATGTCAATGGGCATCAAGGTACTCCAATGCATCCTGCCAAGTACAAATAGATGTGTTGAAGTCGAGTAACTTGCAAGATCTAAAAATCAGGGGGCATTAATGCATCCCCACTGCTGTCAGTGAGAGAATTTGTCATTAAGGCATACAAATCCCAAGGCATTGTCATAATATCTGATCTCAGAATCCAAATAAGGAGTTGAAGTCGATGGGCCGAGATTGTTGAAAGGAGGGCCTTAATGAATCCCCCATCATCCAACAATACAAGAACCATAAAATGATTGAATAATTTGAAAAAAATGAAACATCACAAGATATAATTTTATTTGGGAACCTCACCAGCTAGAAACCTGGTTTTCAAGTGAGGTTTCGACTTAGTTGCGCCAGAATTCCCGGTTTTGACAACTGAGCATTATTTTTCTATTTACTTTTTACTGCTATTTTTTTGTTTTGTTTTTGTTTTATTGAAATTGGAAGAACTAAGAAGAGAAAGGTTGTGGGGAAACCCCCTCATCTACCATCTGCAATTCAACTTGCTCCAAGAAGTCCTTGACAAATTCCCCCTTAGATTTGGGATTTTGATACAACTTGAGCTTGTGCCCATTAACCAAGAAGGAGACCTTCTCATCATCTATAGTTTGAATCTCAACAGATTTATTATCGGAGATGACTTCAATCTTGTAGGGGCCAATCCAACCTGTGTTAAAATTCCCCTTGAAGTTCTTGAATTTGGAGTCGAACAAAAGTGCCCAATCACTGAACTTGAACTATTTCTTCTTAATGAATATGTCATGCCATTTTTCCATTTTCTATTGGATGAGATCAATATGTTGGAAAGCTTCTTGATGCATTTCATCCAACTCATCGAGTTGAAAAATTGTTTCCTTTTGTGCCTCGATCAAGTCCGTCCCTAATTCTACTTCCATTCGAAATGTTTTGATCTGAAATTCTATGGGAAGAAGAACTTGTTTCCCATACACTAACTCATATGGGGAAAAATCAATAGTACTCCTCCATGTTGTTCTGTAGGCCTGTAAACCTTCGATAAGTCTATCTTCCCAATATTTCTTGTGTAGTTGGATTGTCTTTGTCAGAATTCCTTCCAAAACCTAATTTGTTGACTCTACCTACCCATTGTCCTGTGGGTGATAGGGGGAAGATTTCCTGTGCTTAATGATATACTTTTGGGTAATTGTCTGTACCAAATTAGATGTAAATTGAATCCCCTAGTTGGTAACAATCTCTCTAGGTACCCCGAAGCGAGTAATAATATCTTTGAACAAGAAATCTGCTACTAATATTTTTGTAGCTTTGAAAAAATCATTTGCTTCCACCCATTTTGTAACATAATCAATACATACTAAAATGTACTTCCTATCCTTGGATGGGGGGTTAATCGGTCCTATGAAATCCAGGTCCCACTTTTCAAAGGGTCCTATAAGRAATTGCAACTGAGGCAACATCTCATCTGCTTGAACTAGACGACCTATCCTTTGGCAACTATCACATCCATGGACATACTCTTGACATCTCGAAAGAGAGTAGGACAAAAGTAGCCCAAATGGAGGATATTGTAGGCTGTCCTTCTATCTACAAGGTGGCCCCCACAAGGTTCATTTTGGCATGCTTTGATGATGTCAAACATCTCATCCTCTCTCACACGTGTACGAATAATCATGTTGGGACTGGTGTAAAAGAGATCCCCTTTAATCTAGGAGTATGGAGCACTCATTTGAACAATCCTTCTCCTTTCCTTGGGTGAGAAGTGAGGTGGGAATTTTCCTGTAGTAAGATAATTGGCTATGTCTGCAAACCRTGGTGAATTAGTAGATATTGCAAATAGATTTTCATCYGGAAAATTGTCATCAAAAAAAATATTCTCACATTTATTATCAAGTCTAGAGAGGAAGTCTGCTACTTGATTTTCCTTACTTGGCTGCTCTACAATGGTTATGTTGAATTCCTGCAACAACAAAAACCACATGGTGATTCTGCTATTCATAATGAGTTTGTTCATCAAGTACTCAATGGCAGAGTGGTCACTATGAATAAATACTTCATATCCTATGATGTAGTGCCTAAATTTATTAACTACATAAACCATTGCAAGGAACTTATTTTCAATCATGGTATAATTTTATTCAACTAGAGCTAAATTCTTACTTATGAAATAAATAGCATAAGTTAAGAGATTTTACTTTTGACTGAGTACAACTCCTATAAACAAATCTGATGCATCAGTTGAGATATGGAATGGAAGGTTCCATCTTGGTCCTCTCAACACTGGGGTTGAGGAGAGATTTTCCTTGAGTAAATCTAAGGCACGTTGACATTCATTATCCCAATAAAACTCAACATCTTTTGTAAGTAATTTGAATAGGGACATGGCTATCTTTGTAAAATTTTCTACAAATCGTCGATAGTAATCTACATGACTTAGGAAGCTTCGGACTCCCTTTTGATTAGTTGTAGGTAGCATGTTGACAATTACTTCTATTTTAGTTGGATCTACCTTTATTCATGTAGCTGACACATGGTGACCTAATCCGATTCCTCCAGTCATTATCATAAAACATTTATCATTTCTTAAGGCGAGATTTGTCTCCCTACATCTTTTTAGAACTTTTTCAAGGTTAGTTAAATTTTTTTCCAAAGTATCACCTACCACATTAAAGTCATCCATATATATTTCTATACAACCATGTAATAAATAAAAAAATGCCAAGTATCACTCACTGAAATGTGGTTGGTGTGTTGCACAAAACAAAGGGTAGTACCTTGCAGGCGTATCTCCCCCATGGACATGTAAACACCATCTTGTCTTGGTCTTTTGGAGCAATGTAGATCTAGTTATATCCGCTGAATCCATCAAAGAAAGACAAGTATTTCTTTCTTTACACTATGTCCAGAACTTGGTAATGGAGTTGGGGTTTGAAATGGTAATGGAGTTGGGGTTTGAGAAGTTTCAGTTTGGATCTAGGTCTCTTCTTCTTTGTTCTCTTGGACAATTACTTAGGGTTTTGGGTTAAGAAATTTCCCAGACCTCAAGTGAATTTCCTGTAGTGATATAGGTGTGATAGCACACATGGGAAAGGTTTGTGGGTTAGTTCCATACATGGCCTGAACTAGCTTATTATTTTTAGTATTCAGGATAGGTTGGGCAGGGATTTGGGTTGGTCATGGAGGGTTTGAGGAGTTGGTAACAAAAGTTGTTGTGGCTGATTAAATTGTCATTGAGGAGCCTGTGAGGAGTGAGTATATGGTGGTGGTGCAGGATAGGGAAAGGTAGTTGTGCCATTATAAGCTGGGACACACCAAACTTGCTACCAATTTTGGTGTGGATTGGGCTGGGGTGGCCATGTTTCCATGGCATAGGAACATTCCACATCTGATTATGAGAGTAAGGAAATTGAGATGCAGAATTTTGAGCCACACTTGAAGGTATTTGCCATGGTTTTTGTGGTGCCATTGCAAACAATGAAATTGAGGCTCCTTTCTCTCCATGAGATATTGCCTTGAATCCTGGGAAGGAAGGACAATCTTTGGTGGCATGGGATTCCTCGTAAATGCCACAAATTTCAACGCTATCTAGTGGGCATTCCTTCCAAGGGTGTTTTTCTCGACACTTAGGGAAAAATATGGATAGATATTTTCCGAAGATTCCTTCTTCTTAACCTATAAAACATCCAATTATGAGCTTAAATAGCTGAGAATGTTAGTTTTAAAATTTTCAAACATGTTACCAATTTCAACCTCTGTGACCCCTGCTCTTGCAACAGATTTTGTGAACCTAGAAGTGACATCTCTGGAGCTTCTACCAGTCTTGGATTTTCCCCTCGAATATCATTTGCATAAATTACATACTTAATCATATGATAGTTGAGAAATGTAACGCGATCCCATTAGGTTGAGAACTTCCAAGAATTCATCCCTTATGCCTCTTAGAAGAATTGTTCTCATTGTTTCTTTACTCAACTGACATTGCTTGGATGTTTGAATATTATACCAGAATCGCTGTACGTAATCCTCCAAACTTTCTTCCTCTTTTTGCATCATCTTGAAGATTTCTTCTCTGAGTTCAATGCCCTTGCAATAGTCTTGGTATTTCTTCAGATATACTTTCTTCATCTCATCCCAAGTTTGGATGCTATCCCCACTAAGGCCCATAAACTATCAGAGGATTGGACCTTCCAGGGTAGCAGGAAACAATTTTAACTTTTGGGAAATAGTAGAGTAATTGTAGCTCCTACAAAGCACATCAAACTCAAATAAGAATGCATCGGGATCTTCGCTGGCCAGACCATGAAAGTTTGGTAGAGTGGATGGGGGGATTTTCTTCATCTGCACTATTCAAACAAGATCTCTAATAGGGAATTCAAAGGTGATTGTATCCTCATGGTTGTTTCCTGTTACTTCTTCTTCTGCCATACCAGGCCACCAAATAGGTAGTTCTTGTGCTACAGGTGCGTCAGAGGATGTTGCCACTACTTCTGGGTCTTGAATCATATTGGTTTGGAATTCGATGTCAAGTTTCCCTTCGAAAATAGGAGTGAGCACTGAATCTAGTGTGGGAATATCTTCCTTGACTGGTTCAAGTATATAAACCCTCTTAGGTCCCTCAACTCTTGTTCTTGAAGTTCCTCCTCCAACCTTCCCTACCAAGGGGTTAGTAGAATGGGTGGTACTTGCAACACCACTAGATGGGGCAACAAGGTTGGGTTTCTTTTGAGGATTTTTACCTCTAGTGCCCTGAGGCTTATTCATATAATATTTATCATTCTAGAATTTAAAACTACTAAAAGTTCAAATATGACAAGAGCCCATGGAGACTCACAAGAGTATTCTGCATAGGCTTTCATCTCCTGTCTTACTGCTTCCATCTTCCGAGTCGAAAATGTTGGTATTGAAAAAAAATAAAAGAAAACAATTGCACACTCTCTTGAGATTAGCTCCTTCGACACTTCCCTGACAACGATGCCAAAATGTTGGGCGAATTATATAATAGTAATTCGATACATTAAATATCAATCTAGGCTTTTAGGCTTATGAAGCACTAGGAAAAATATACGCAGAACAAATCTCAAAGACACACCATTCCAAGAAAACTATGAAATAAATTCAATCCAATTGCTCATCTGACAATGGACATTCTAAGGTCGAATTTCAGGTTGGATATAGGTTTTTATATCCAACAGTACTATGTTGGATCCACTCTGTTAGCCAAATTGACAGCCATTAATATTGAAACAAAAAAAAAAGATCAAAAACACTAATTCATGTGATCAAGATAATTATCATGGGTATCTATTAATCAATGAAGTATGGCATTCACCAATTGAAACGATATGCAACTGTGGACAATTCTTATCCAGATAATCAGTAAATAGACCGTCAACAATTAAGCGTGAAGCTTCCTATTCACACGTATTAGTTAAACTACAATATGAATGAGATTGCAACATTAATAAACTAATGCTCACTACAGAATTCCATGAAACTACCTACACGAATTAAACTGAATGAATTGATTAGAAATAATAGAATTACAATTAAATCTAATGCAACGAAGTAAATAAAACAATTAGGGAACTACTTCTGAGATGAAGGAGCCTTTCCTTCTCTCATAAGTATGCTCGTTCTATAATTACAATCTCAACAACTAAACAATTAATGGTGCAACAACGAGTCTTTATATTAAAAAAATAACATAGTACATGGGTGCTTGAACAAAGTATGATCTGCCTCTTTAAAACTACATCAATCTATCAAATCTTATGTTTGAGAATGAATGCCTCTGATATTTATACAATGAAATTCAAATTAAAAACTAACATCCCCCTGAACATACAATCCTATGTAATCCACTAAAGATTGTCCAAACATTACATTTGTAGTTTCATACAAACTAGTTGAACCAACAAATTTCATATAAGTAAATTCGTTACGATTTCATGACCAAAGCCATGGAATCATAACAATCTCATACATGTTACATGAATAGATTGGATTGTTGACCATGGTTGGAGTGTTGGAAAATTTGAATAATGGATGTTCATGTGTACTCAATTTTCTCCAGAACCCATATCTCTGAATCGACTGGAATAGGTGGAAAATATGTCAACCACCAAGGCGACTACGAGACCTATTCAACAGACTACATGAATGTTCTAGTAATGTCATCAGCTTGAGTAATTAACATATTTCATTCATTAGACAAGGGGAAATTAAATACTTAGGCTAAGATGATTACCTTTGAACCAAGAATGCGTTTTGGAGACAAAATGGTGAAAGATGTAACTTTATAGGGAAATAAGGTGGAAAATGGCAAAGTAAAAAGCAAGATAAGATCCTGTAAATTGTACCAAAACACATCAAAACCAAGACCCTACAATTTCCAAAATATTTTTGTTCCCTTGGTTATGGGATTCCTCCTAACCATGAAACCGACTAGTGCAACTAGCAATTATAGAGTGGTTGCTCATTATCATGCTTTCAAGATGCCTCAAAATACATCAAATACCCAACATCTGAAAAATTGCACATTGGCCCAGATGGATATGTTCCTCACCAGACGGGGGCACTCAATGCAGTGGATACTGTTGCTTCCTAAGGGGGGAGGACTGATCCAGGTGGATATTGGTGCCCACCCACCTATTCCAACTGGTTCCTATTGACAATTTTTAGTTCAACACGTTCTTCTGTAATTATTTGTAATTTTGGGTTATACACTTCCGAGATTATCTGAAGTCCTACACATCTTCTAGGTGGATATTGGTGGCGACCCACCTAATCCAACTGGCTTATTTTGGATGTTTTCATGTCGTCACATCTTTTTGTATTGCTAGGGTCGTTTTGGGGCCCTAAATAATGTTTTTTTTTGGCTTGCCACAATCAAACTGTAGACGAAGTCAAAGTTTGATGGCATAATGTGTATTTCTCAAAAATACCTTTCCAACGGGCTATCACACACCTAAAACAGAGGTCGTATGAAAAAGTTACGACCCCAAGAAGTTGAGGTACCAACTTACCCATTGGGGCCCTCATAAATTTTGGCGTTTCATCTCCTAGGGTTAGGTTTTTGGATGTCTAAGGTTTTGAAATTCATGAGTAATGTTAAAAAGGCCTCTGGAGCCTCATTTTAATCATTCTTCTCAGACGGATGCGCGCAACAGGAACATCTCTTCTTAGAGATAACTACCACCATTCGGGCAAGTTGTTTTCAGTTTTGCAGTTTTACAGTTTCAACCTATTTTATTTATTCAATAGAAGTTATTGTTCACTAGATATCTGTTGTTGTTCTCAATATCTCTATTTTATTGTGTTCAGTCTGTTATTCTTTTTGTTCCGCTCATAAATCCGGATTAGGGGTATCAGAGCAGTCTGCTCTTCATTTATTTTTCTTTGTGCCTATCCCCGACAAGATATGGGTACAAGAAGTTGGGACTCAAACAGTCAAGCCTTTGCAAGATCAACCACACAGAGCTTGACAACAGCCCATGGGGGATGAGAATAAAGATGATAGAGTAGGATATCCTTTTAAAATGTTGCTCGAGGGATCCCTTGCGCAACAAAGGAACGAAATGATGGACAACTTTGAAGAGATCCTTCAACGATTGCCCACATGAGACACATCTTCATCAAGAGGCCATGCAACCCCCTTCAAGGTACAAGTAAATTTTGATATTCCATTATTTGAAGGACTGATAGATGCAAATGCTGTAGATAAATGGTTGAATCTGCTTGAAGGGTATTTTTCGGTCGACATTTTTTTTGACAGGGAAAATATTACTTTTTCAATCCTTAAGGCCGTCCCCCATGTTCAGGACCGATGAGATACTTACTCTAAGTAAAGGGCCATAGAGGAATTTTCAATATTTGTGGTCGCCCCCACATGGGATTCCTTTAGGGATGCCATTAAAGAACAATACTACCATGTTGGAAGCTACAAGGACCAGTACACAAGATGGACCATGTTGCGTCATGAAAGGGACCAAATAATACCAGATTTCACCAATATTTTCCATACCCTGCACACCAAATTGGGTATCAAATACTCTGAACGAAATCTGGTGCTCAAATACTGCGGCTGTCTGCATAGATACATTCAAACATAAATGGATTTTCTAGACATCGCATCATTAGGTGCAACTTATAGATATGCTGTCAAGATCGAGCAAAAATTTAAGCAGAAAAGACGAGAGTTTGGATTTGCAAACTCCTCACAACCAAAGTAGGGCAAAGGCGGCCCCAACCCAAAAAACAAGGGATAGAGAAAAGATGGCCTCTCTCAGGACAACCAGTCCAAGCCACAACCCAATAAGGGTAATGAGAAGTCAAAGAAGGACATGGCAAAATGGTGTGAATACCATAAAATCCCTTGGCACAACACCTAAGAATGTCGCTCCAAGCACCCTACAATTTCCAAAATCTTTGTGTTCCCTTGGTTATGGGATTCCTCCTAACCATGAAATCGACTAGTGCAGCTAGCAATTATAGAGTGTTTTCTCGTTATCATGCTTTCAAGATGCCTCAAAATACATCAAATACCCAACATTTGACAAATTGCACATTGGCCCAGATGGCTATGTTCCTCTATGACTAGAATAATCCAAACAAATTCAGGTAATAGAGCTGAGTATACACTAGAATTAAGAAAGAAAACCTACAGCAGACTCCAAATTATTGAATGAACCTCCAATATGCTATGGATAGTAGAATTCTAGCCTATTCCTTAAATTGCATCACAACTGGAGAGTTTCATAGTTCATTTCCATAAATTTACCCCACAAATTCAGAGAAAAGGGCTTTGCAAACTGCAATGTCAAATTCAAACCACTAAGACCACCAATTAGAGACATCCCATCTTTGTCTACCATAAACATTGATGGTATCATAATACCTTGCTCCACCATTAAAGAGAATGTGTGTGAGCTTACTATGGGGAATGAACGATTTAATGCATGTCTTTTATGCATGGTTAGATATGCCACTTGGATTTGCATGGATCCCTTGGCATTAAAGTGCCACTTGTCAGTTCACTTTTTGAAGTAACCATTGATTAATTAATTATGGGATTAGTGTGGTAAAATTCCCCTCTTTTATTCCAAGTTTTCCAACCTCCAAACGAGCAATAGTTTTGGCTAGATATTATCCTTGTGAGTTTAGATATTAGTGTTTCTCATATGTATTATAATTAGAGATGAGTCACCTATTACCATCAAGTCTCTAATGTGGATTGAATCTAGGATGTTTAGTCCTTGATAGAGCACCAATGCCTCAACTTGATTATTTATTGCTTCTCCAAGACCCCATTTAAACTTATTTATGTTTGTCCCTTGACATCATAGATGATCTCCCCTGTACTTGCTAACCTTGAACAATAACTATTTTTTAACAATGTGGAAGCGACACGTTTTCTATTTTAGCATCACTTTTTGCAACAAAGAATGACACTTTAGTGAATTGTTTTGACGCTGAAATGACACTAATATGACACAAGATGATGCATGCTTTGATTCAGTCTCGTGATAATCAACACAAAAATGATGCAAGTTTGATGCAAAATTAAAAAAATATTGAAAAAATGATGCAAAATCCATTCTTGCATTGGAAACTCATTGTCCATTTCTCTTACATGTTGAAAAATTTGGGGAGGGGTGTCCTTCGTTTCAATTTCGCATGAGGGCGTGGGGCAAAGCTTCTTAGAGCTAAAAGGGATTTGTGGGGGCACTCAACATGACTAAGCAAGGGATATTTTTGGGGCATCACCGGATCTCTTGGATTCACAAGTAAGTTTTTTGTCATTTCCCCCTTCTTTTTTTAATTTGTAAATTTCAAACAAAATGTGATGTGGGTTTTGAAGATGGGAATTGGGTTTTAAAAATGGGTTTTTGGTTTTAGAAATAGTTTTTGGAGATTGTTTTTGGGTTTTCCTTCCCCTTTCCCCAATTCTCTTCCTCTTCCTCTTATCCCTCCTCTTCCTCTACCTATCCACTCATGTTCTCTCATGTGAAATTGGTGTGAAGTTGACTCTATATTTTCCTCTATCATGTTCCTTTTCTTCTTGACACTATCTTGAAAGAGATGGCTCTAGTCATGGTGTGAAATTGATTAAATGTTAACGAGGTAGTGCATATATATATATATACATGGTCCGTAACTTTCACACACACACACACACACACACACACACACACACACACACACACACACACACACAATTAAATTACCAATAATAATTAAATAATCAAATTAATAAACATAATCAAATAATTAATAATAATTAAATTTATAATAACAAAATTAATTAAATAGTTAATAACACTTATATTAATTGAAATAATAAAATAATTCTTAATACGATTTTGACACTAAAACAACATAATTTTGACTCTAAAATGACATCACCATGATGTTAATATAATGCAATTTTTTTTATTATGTCGAAAAATGATGTTAAAATGATGCATAAATAAAGTAGTACAACGCTCGAAAGACACAAACTTGATGCAAAAGATCTGCATTTCGATGCTAATATGACTCTAATAATCTAAACTCCATTTCCTTAATTACGCTAACAAGGCTTATGATGATGCTAATATGACACACAACAACCAAAGCGACACAAAAAAACATGTTTTCAATGCAAAAAAGATGTAAATATGATGATGAACCCTTGCTTTTCAATCATTTTTTTATGCAAACATGATGAAAAGTCAAGACATAAATGAAGCACACATAAAACATATCGATGCAAAAATGACGCTTGAAGAAGTGCATGTCGATAACATTGACGCAAATATGATGTAAATTTGATGCAAAAGATGATGCACTATGTTGTGTCAAGTTTTGCATTATGCAAATTAGATTTTTTGATCCGGATTATTTTCGGCATGAAATGAGATCAGAGATATAATAAATAAATGCACAGATATATCGCAGATATTCAATAATATAATAGAAATATACCAGAGATGCAACCATAAACACAGATATACAGTAATACACGATTTCTATTAATGAAATAAATGTACAGACACTGTAAAATACAGAGTGAAAGACTCGATAGAATGGTGGCAACTTATCTCTGAGAAGAGATGTGACGGCTACTCGCATTCGCAAGAAGATGATTACAATGAGGCTCTGAAGGCCTTTTTACAATAAATAGTAATGCCAAAAACCCTAGACATCCAAAAACCTAACCCTAGGAGATGAAGCGCTAAAAGTCATGTGGGCCCCGTTTGGGTAAGTTAGTACATCAACTTCCCGGGGTCGTAACTTTTGCATACGATCTACATTTTAGGCGTATGATAGCTTGTTGGAAAGGTATCGTCGAGGAGATTCATTTTGGGGGCTCAGTTATGACTTTGGCTATCATTGATATCCCCGATCTCGAAAAACCTTCATTTAGGCCTCAAAATGGCCCCAGAAGTTAAAACCTGCTAAAAATAGTAAATTGCCAAAATTGCAAGAACACTGTTTTGAGCTAGTCGGAAAAGGTGGGTGGCCACCGATATCCACCTGGATCATTTTTTTAATTAGAAAATTACACTATGAAGTAATGCGACAACCCTGTATCGTTGTAGTGTAACCAAACCATTCAATCTCATGAGAAATTGGTCATTATGAATAATAATTGTATTATATGGGTCATGCTAACGACTTAATACTCTATAGAGTTAATCCCGAAAAATGATATTTCATATGTTAGACTGTGAAGGCCACCTACATTCTCAAATAAAGAGAATGGAGCTTTGAATGAATAATTCATAAAGCATGATACTTTCTAAGGTTTACAAATGGGGTAGCAAACTAAGTAGGGCTGACTATCAGGAAAATTCTCCATGGTTAAGCATGATTGATCTAGAGGTCGATTCTTGGAATGGGTGATCTTGTTAGGAAGTCCTGGTTACTAGGTGCAATTCTCAGATGCGACAATGACATTGTGTGATTAATTTCATTGGTTTTAGTCCCACTTCTTCACCCTTGTGAGCATCATCTAATAGAATGATGACTAAGTGGAAATAGGAAGATGATGCAAGTAAGCTTGGGCAAAGTGTGACATGGAAGATCTAAGGGAAAAATTAAGCACATAGATGATGCACATTTTTAGTGTGCTCCATAGGCTTTTCAATGATCAGGGTAATGATTGATTATGCACTCTCTCGACATTAACAACAAATTCCTCTACCATGCTCTTTTGTCAACATCGACAACTATTGTGGATACTTAATTTATTGATGACCATAAATTTTTTGTCAATGACATGCTTGTATTGTGGACACTTAATTTATTGATGACCATAAATTTTTTGTCAATGACATGCTTGTCAACAACTCGCTTATCGATAGCTTGCTTGTCAATAACACTCTTGCTGAGAATTCACTTGTTGATGACACTCTGGTTGGAAAATCACTTGTCAACAACACTCTTGTTCACATATTTGTTGTTGACAATACCCTTGTTGACATCTTGCTTGCCAATAACACTCTTGTTGACAACCCTCTCGTAAAAAAATCTCATGTCAATAACACTCTTCTCAATAGCTTGTTAGGTGATGACTCTTTTATCAACAACCTTCTTAACTATGAGGCACTTTTCAATAGTCCTGCCACATCAACATCAATAGTCCTTCTATCAATAACCTTATTCCATCAACATTTCCTATCCAGAATACTTTAACACCCCACAATTGCATACAACAACCCAATATTTGGGTATGCAATACCTTCGATGATCTCTAGTAAAACCTTTATAAAATTTAGAGCTTAAGTTTCTATCATGCACACCAAGTTCTAAAGCATGAATGCACACTACACCAACTCATGCGTGTCACTAACTCCACAGTGCACAAGATCGTCATACCTTCACACCATCCACAACATATAACACATTGATATATATATGTTTATATATATATGTGTGGGTAATTACCAAACATATAAAGTGGGATAATATTGATTTAGAGATATCCTAATGTCATAAAGGCCCTTTGTGTGATTTAGTTATATATAGAATTTAAGAATCATTATCATCAATGAGAGAGGATCTAGGGGTCTTCGAAACTGATTGGATGACAAAAACATTTAWTTTGTATATACATTGTACACTTTATAGTTATTCACCAACACATAAAGTATCTTAAGCGAAGAAATATTAACTTAGAGACATCCCATTCATAAAAGGGCCTTTGTGTGTGAATTAATTATATATAGAATTTTATAATATTTATCATAATGACATGGAGACAATTGTTGGGTACCATATATTAAGGGGGCACGAGAACACATTGGATGCCAACGAGTGATGTAGAAAAAGTACCACGAACAGTGATGTCATCTTAACCTCATAAAAGATTAAGAAGCCTGTGGACAAACATTAGGGCATATCTCGAGTTCAGAATATATTTTTTTATAATAATAAGTCGACATAATTACTTGGTGCATTCTAAAGTAAAAAATTAATCATTATCTTGTTTTGTGTTTTGTATTAATAATGAGTTAGGGTAGTTCTGTTCCACATGGATATATGAGCTCGGACATGTCCGATTTATAAATAGTATTAAAAACTACCTTTAAGATTCCAATAAAAGTGTTATTTAACTTTTTAGGGTTATTTATTATGTTAAAAATTATTAAACACTTATTTCCCACTTTCATCTTTTGAATAAGAGCAGGTGCAGGTCATCCACTTGAGTAAGTCAATGAAAAAATAGAACCTTCCTCACTGACAAATAATTTTGTATATTTGTTTAGAGGAAAAATATAACTACTCATATTCATATATATAATATAATGTTGTGGGGAATTGCT
This sequence comes from Picea mariana, assembly GCA_032191745.1. NCBI lineage: Eukaryota > Viridiplantae > Streptophyta > Pinopsida > Pinales > Pinaceae > Picea > Picea mariana. The sequence continues at coordinate 17,149 of JASDQU011103276.1, forward strand.
TTGTTACTGTAACGTAGTGATATTCTTCTTACTAGGATTCAATTCTCTATTAGTCTCTTATCTTCTATCCTAGTTTTAGTTTTTGATGGTTAAATTTGTTAATTTTGTTAATCATGTTCATGGAAAAAAAGCTTTCAAAATATTATAGAAATTCAAATCATAATGCGAGGAATATTACTATTCACATTTTACTAGCTATATATATATAACAATTTATTATTATTAATTAGCATATCAAGTATTATATAGTAACAAAGAAATATTTAGAGGATGTCATATAGACCTTTAGTATGTAAAAATGTTATATATTATTATAGGTTTAGAGTTTGAGATCTTTATAATCAATTAGAGAGAATTGTTTTTCTGGTTAACATAGGTGAGAAGTATTGGTAAAAGTCTTGAGTTTTCATCGATGAGACCTATGTTCAAGTCCCATGGAGAACATATTTAGATAATAAAGGTGAGAACATAATGTTCTTTGTATTATGTTAATGTGATGCGAGATTCATAATTCCCCACAAACAAGCAAACAAACATTTGCAAATGTAAAAAAAAGGAGAGAGGACTACTTTTTATTGATAATTTTGCTTTCAATTGATCCATGGGGAGCAATGAAATTCAACTCCACATTAACGTGGGATAACAACCCACTTTACCATGGGTAGGAGAGATGCGAACCTTGCACATCTCCAAGCAAGAGTAATGCACTTACCTATTAACCATCACAACATAAATTCAAAATCAAATATCTTTTCCTCGCCTCATTTAACTTCTTACTAAAAACACTATTCTGCCCTCTTGGCTCATCACTACTCTAATAGCCACTTAATTTGCATCACATTCTTCCTTGAATACTTTCTCAAAATTTGGCAACTCCAATACTAGTGCCCTAGTGATTCTCTCCAACAATTAAAACCTTCACTATGCTTGTTTGTTCCAATGAAATCATTGTCTTCGTGTGCATGCTGTCTTCAAATGCACAAATTCCATTAGACCCTCTTATAACGTTCAGGTAAAATTGAATGCAATGAAAACTCTATACATCATGTACATTTTGTGGTACTAGACAAAGAGTCCAATATGGCCTTCACTTTTTGAGGATCCATGCTCAATACTTTCCACAGTATGACATATCTCAAATAAACCAATTCATGCTTAAGAACATACATATCTTCAAGTTGTTGTGCAACTTTTTCTTATCCAAAGTTTCCAACATCG
>JASDQU011103277.1:0-30205 GCA_032191745.1 Picea mariana
CATACCATCAGAAATGACATGAAAAGAACTATCCATCTAGGATATTTTCCCTGACAAATTCACTTTCCTTCATCTCATTATTCCACAATTAAGCATGGGTTCTCTTACTCGACAATGCGTCTTCCCATGAGGGCTTTCACCATAAGGGGACCACTTTGGAGTTCATCCATATTTACTTCTTATTAACCATGACAAAACAACAATGATTCGTATTTACATCAAACAATATTGGGTCCATTACCCAAAGATTTGTGCTATGGGGCTTTCTTCAAGGGTTGACATCAATGACAACCGACCTTAATCAATAGGTAGAAGACCTAGATAAAGACTTTATAGTCTGCATGGATGCGAGTAAAGAAGGTTTGGAAGGTGTCCTAACTCAAGAAGGGCACGTCATTTGTTACGAGTCCTGAAAACTAAAAGAGCACAAAACAAACTACGTCACTCATGACTTGGAGTTAGGAGTTTTCATCCATGCATTAAATATGTGGCGACACTATATAATGGGAAGAAAATTTTTGTTGTTGACTAATAATAGTGGTGTGAAAATTTTGTTTAGTCAACCAGACCTTAATGCAAGGAAAGAAAGATGGCTGACCTTCTTGAGAAAATTTGATTTCGAGGTAAGACACATGAAGGGTAAGGAAAACAAGGTGGTAGATGATTTAGGTATAAGAATTCATGGGATGATTGATATAAACATTAGCAGGGAAGAATGTGACATTGAGAAAAGGATAAAGGATGCAAGTAATAATGATGAAAAATACATTAAAATAGTGGCAAATTTACAAAATAACGCAGAAAATTTAGACAAGACAGATCTGAGTTTGGACAGAAATGGTGTAATAAGATTCAAAAATAGATTATATATAATATATTATGCTGAATTAAAGTTAACGATTTTGGAATAAGTACACAAGAAACCATATTCTGGTCATCCGGGATACCATAAAATGGTAACAACACTAAGGATGTTATTTTATTGGCCTAATATGAAAGGCAAGACAACATAATACTTGTCTAAGTGCCAAGATTGTCAATAGGTGAAGGTTGAACACCAGCACCCAACCGACCTGTTGCAGCCTCTACCTATACTGGAACGGAAATGGGAGACCATATCACTGGATTTTATCACAGGTTTGCCTAGAACTCAAAAAACAAAATGATTCAATTATGGTAGTAATTGATAAGCTTAGCAAGTTTGCACACTTTATTCCTATAAAGTCTACTTTTAAAGCTATTAACATCACTGAAATATTCATGAAAGAAATTTTTATACTACATGGTATTCCTAAAATGGTGATCTTGGATAAATACGTAAAATTCACATCTACATTTTATAAAGAATTGTTTGCATGGTTAAATACTAACTTGAATTTCAAGACAAGCTAACATCCAAAAACGAATGGGCAAACTGAACGAAAAAACCAAATCATGGAAGATATGCTACGAATGTATGTAAGGACAAAACCAAGTAAGTGGGAAGACTACCTGGACTTGGTGGAATTTACATACAATAATTGTTACCAGACATCGGCTAAGATGATCCCCTTCGAAGTACTGTACGGAAGAAAGTGTACAACTCTGATTAGATGGGATAACCCAATTGACAGACTCATGGCGGGACGAGAAATTGTCCAGGAAATGGAGAATATGGTAAGAAAAGTACATCATAATTTAAAGGAGGTATAGGACAGAGAGAAAAGTTACACAGACATGAAAAGGAGGCACCAGTAATTTCAAGTTGGGGACCACGTGTATTTAAAAGTCAAATAAATAAGAAGTTCATTAAATCTAGGAAATTTTTCTAAGCTAGCGCCTAGGTTTTATGGCCCTTTCGAGATCTTAGATCAAATTGGACCCGTGGCATATCAACTTGCACTCCCTACAAATCTGAAAATTTATAATGTATTTCATGTTTCTTTGCTAAAAAAATATGTTTATGATCCTACTCACATGATCAATTGGAACGTGGTGTAGGTGGAACCAAACGGTGAGTTCCAAGTGGAACCTTTGTGCACTCTAGATAGGAGAGAAATAGCACTACAGAACAGAGTTGTTGCCCAAGTAAAAGTGTAATGGAAGCACTTTAGTCTTGAGGAGGCCACTTGGGAATTGGAGGAAGATTTGAAGAAATCTTATCCAACCCTATTCTGAGAATGGAATGAAAACTGAGGACAATGTTGTACTGAAGGGGGAAAGGATGTAATATCCCGATATGTATATATATATATATATATATATATATATATATATATATATATATATAATTAAAGTCTAAAAAACACTTAGGAATTTATTTCCGTTTTTGGTAAATTCAAAAGTGGAAAATTATTTACATTTATGGCAATTCTGAATTTGGAATTTAGTTAATTGTAAAGTATTATTATGATTGTTGGGAAAAGATTTGAGTTGCCCAACCAACTCTTTGACTATGACACTTGTAAGAAACAAATATTTTTATATTTATTGCTGAGAGACAAATGGAACAACCAGGTTGAAATCTGCTGACCATGACTCCATGAGTGGGGACCATGTTTGAACTACCCTAAGGCTCAATTCTACAAGTGGAAAATCAGGAATTTGGCCATTGACAACCCCTAAAAATCAGGGACTTGCAAAGATGCTAAAATTACCAAGGGGAAAAGACCTAGGAAAATAATGTTTTTGGATATATAGCATATGGGAGGAGATAGGACGCTACCTAGTATGCTAAGGAGAGGAATATCACTTGTTGTTATGAGAACTAGTTTTCTGAGTGTGAGGCAAGGAAAATTTGTTTTATTCTGGAAGAGGATGATAACTAAGGAGGAGTTTGGAGTTTTCCCTCATGGATTCATGGTCAAGCTAGGGGTGAACAGAGCAAGTAGATTGGTTGTTTTGTTATATGGCTAGGTGAAACTTGGTTGTTCCATTTGTTGTCCCAACACTTTGTTTAGATATGTACTCCTATATATTGTTTTTGCTGAATTGATTTTACTGGATAATGGCTAAGTGGAATAAAATGAAATATAGGCTATGCCCTTGGAAGTTTGATTTTGTAAAGGAATAAAGTAATAAAGATACTGTGTGTTAGTTGTTGTAGGTACAGTTTGATTTTATTAATGAATAAAGTAATAAAGATACTGTGTGTTAGTTGTTGTAGGTATAGTTTGATTTTGTTAATGAATGAAGTAATAAAGTTACTGTGTGTTAGCTATTGTAGATGCAGTCTGATTTTAGTGAATGAATAAAGCGATGAAAGCTATTGTGTCTTAGTTATGGTAGGTACATAGGATATACCTGTAAGATAAATAAAATAAAATCATTACTGGGCTATTTTAACCTCTACCAGACATGTGAGCACATACATATAGATGTTCAATTTCAAGTAACATTAGAGTGTAAAAATGCTAAATATAATTCTGGAAGCATATATATATATATATATATGTGTGTGTGTGTGTGTGTGTGTGTGTGTGTGTGTGTGTGTGTGTGTGTGTGTATACATGTTGCTTCCTATACAGATTTTTTGAGTTACATAGATATCCAATACACATAAACTATTTATTGACTATTACATAACTCGAAATTCGACTTTTTCCATTAAATCTGACTACACTAATGGAGCAAATAGTTACAATCATGTTTCATTACATTAACATAGAAGCAAAGGTCTAGCAAATCGAATACATAAAACCTATTACATATTCCAGAGTCGGACCAATACTTAAATGTGTCTTCAACTCTACATAACACTGTGATCATAACTCTTAAATAGTGAAATCCTATTCAATAAGGGGCTTCCCCTCTATCCTTTCTTTAAAGATTGAATATACAAATAACTGGTTGTTTATAGGAGTCTGGTATAAAATTTCCGTGATAACAGTATTCTAGGGAAGAACTGTATCATTACAATACAACTTGGGGTTATAATTTTAAAGACGTTTTGCAAGTTGGAACCCAAGTACCTTTTTGTGCAAGGTGTTGTCCTAGAATCCAAAGTCTTTGAATGTGAGCAATCCTGCAAGGAGAGCAAGAAAATTGTATTTTAGTGCTAAGTTGGAAGTAAACAAAAAATTCAAATACTAAATATAGAATAATTAGCAGGGTAAATTTTACAAAAAGAAATATCGCAGATTTATATTTGGACTTCACTTAGCTTGCGATTTTGGGAACAAATGCACATTCTTCCATTTGCGTTGATGAGGAAATCATCCATAGACTCGAAGCGATGGAGTGGACCAAGGATTTCCTGATGGTTACCCTCGCAGTAGACAGGGTTTCCATCATTAGATTATAGTAATCAAATCCTTACCATTTATTTCAGAAAGAAGTAATTAAGCATCATCCTTAAAATCAAGATAAAAGAGAAAGTATAGTATAAAACGTGATATACAGAGTTACCCGATTGGATCACAAATAAGATTACGATTTTGTTCTTATAATTAATTAAACCTACATTTGAAAATAAAGAAAATGAAATTGCAGACAAAGTTCTTGATAAGTTAAAGTTTTTTTCCTTGACGTGAATTAAATAAAATAAAACGAATAGACATCCAAATCTTCGTAAAAACAAGTGAGGGTAACTACTCGAATATGTCTGAGGCTCTGATATGAGTATACACAATGGGAGTCTTAAGATGTACTCATGCATGTACAAATTTGAATAGGGTAAGTAGAGTTAGTTTTGTTAAAACACCATACCTATAGAAAATGCAGTAAGAGGAACAAATAATTAAAGATGCAAGTTTAAGAAACAAAATCGAAGCCTGGTATTGACCGGAAACTCTCACAAATGGAAAAAAAATTCTTAGACCAGAATACAAAGAGGACATTATTGAAAATTTCTCTACAAGAAACCTTATGTTGACTGTTGTGTGGGATTACAATAACAGGGTTTTAACCATAGGAGGGAAAGCAATATATATGTCATGAGCTATCCCACTGAATGTGAGATTCAATATTTAAAGGGGTGACTGAGGGTAACCATTGATGATAAAAACTCTAACCAAACCTTACGGGACTATTTCCCAAGACCATAAATCGAACCCACTTGGGTAAGAGGGCTTACCAATCAGATCAAACTCTCGAATAATGAGTAGCTATCCTCATGACGAGAGTTTGTGAACCACATCAAGGTGTAAACTTCATTTTATCCTCAGTTCTAGGATAGACGTTTTCTAGAAATATGAGGTTAGCGAAAGGAAGGTCCCCATCCAAGTAAACCATAAGAAGTTATTACATAGACATACCTAATCGCATCCAACCATCTACTTTATTTATGCTATAGTTACTTTCAATACGTTAGAGACTAGGAATTACCCTCATAGGAAGAGACAAGGTTGCACCGCCATGAGTGGGAACACATACCTCACATCGGTCATGGATGGAAATACAGTTACAGTTAAAGAATAACGAAGGGGAATAATCTTAACCGAAAATTGTAAGGATAATAGTTGCAGAGACATCATCACTATGACTAAAACCTCTCAAAAATTCATCTTCTGACTACAGATAACATAAGCATGTATTCTATCTTGGAATTACCAAGCGATCGCGTATCCTTTTTTGCATTACACTGGGTAAATATCTTTAGTTCACCGGTTTTCCTCACCGAAGAAAATCACATGGTTAGCACTGAAGTATCACGTAGAAATATTAGAGCCATAGGATGGAACAATAGTCCTGGAAACTCTTCATCGCGCAAAGTAATAATGGGAGGTACAGAAACTGTATATGACCATGTGACGTTATAGAGGTGGCACATTTGTATTGGACATGGGGCCTAGTGACAGTCTCAAGATTTCCCTTCACAGGTCTCCATTAATGTATTGGATAGAGGCTTCAACTCAAGTCTGACAAAACCCTTTTGAATTCATACCAAGTTATTCAGAGAGAGGAAAAATCCTTTAAGGCATCATACACATTATTATCAAGTCTAGTTTTCTCATTCAGTTAAGGTGTGACTAACAATTCTTTATCTTTAAACATTTTTGAAAGGAAAATTATGTTAATCATGTTCGAGAGTTTCATCACGACCAGTGTTCACAAGGCCTATCGGTCGGCCAGTTAAATTAACGTACAATCACTTTTATGTTAAGGCCTGTAAATTTTTCGTTAAAGGTACATGCTTTAAGCTCACATTCATATAGACCCTATATGACATGAACAATGTATATGCATGGGGATCTTTGTAATTTCAAATGGGGTTTCCTTCTGTACTCTAACAAGGAGTTTTATGAATAGAAACAAGTATGATACTAAGGGTCCTATGTATAATATAAACACATATATGGAAAGGATTATAATACTAGTAGACTTGAATGTTTATAAATGTCAATGTTTAGAATGTGGAGAGTTACTCTTTTTAATGTTAGAAATCTGAGAGGTTAGGGTATAGAGAAGTCACCCTTGACCTTATGTATAGGATTACTATGTAATGTGAAATAACTCAGAGTTATAATATGTTATAATGGCGGTTCATTGTATTGATAACTGGAAAATAAAAATGTTGCGGAAGTTGATAATGATGACATTTACCTACTTATAATAACTGTAAGTCTTCTAGAATAAGTTGTTCAAAGAGAAAGAAGATTTAATGTCCCTAAGAAATTTGTTTTTATCTGGTAAATTTGGGGAACATTACACTCGAAGCGAGTTAGGACTGTCCATCGTCTAGGGTGATAGGTGGTGTAAGATCCACAACTCCGAAGTGAGAACACATCGAAAGTTTGTGGTCAAGGAGAGAGCAGAATCACCTAAGACCCGAAGTAGATCTTGGTCATTGATTTCTAGGGGGTACGTGTCAACAGATATGAGTCTTCGGGTGAAATCACTCTGGGAGGAAAGAGTGTGTAGGAGTTGAAACTCTCGAACCCCGAAGAGCTGAAGTGAATCTAGACCATCAGATCCAGAGGGACGCGTGGAGAAAATCCGTTGTCTCTGGGGAAATAAATCTGGGAGGAATGAGTGCATAGGAGTTTGAATATCCTGAACCTCGGAGAGTCAAAGTAAATCTAGACCGTTAGATCCAGAAGTACACACATTGATGGATCATGAGATCCAGGAAAAAGCGAAGGTGTGGTGTTGAAACCTACCAAAGTCCTAATATCCGAAGAAGTTGGGATTCATCAATATATGCGAGGAAACATGTCGTTAGATCGTGGAATCCATGGTAAAACACTCCGGGAGAAACAAAGCCTGGAGAAGTTGAGACTTCTGAAGGTTGAAGTCCCGAAGCAGGATAGAGACATTAATTTGAGGAGGACACATGGCAGGAGATCTATCATTTCAGAGAAATTCACTCCGCAATATGAAAGAGGGTGTTGAACAAGAACTCTCGAAGGCCAAAGAGATGAATTTCATCTGAGTCATCCATTTTCTAGGGACAGGTGTCAATAGATCTTCCACTTCGAAAGATAGCCACTTTGGAGGAAGCAAGGGTGGAGAGTTTGAAATTGTTGAAGCCCAAATAGTCGAAGAGGATTGTGACCATTGATATGAGAAACTAAATTGACGATAGGGAATCATTGCGGGGAGCGGAGGAGAAATTAGTGAATGTGCTAGTTCATAGCCCACAATTTGCTAGAACCACTGATCTCGTTGGGACAGGAGTTAAACAACTATGATTTAAAGGAGATTGCGTGATCACTTTTCTGATTGCGGGGACAAGACTCTCAGGTAAAGAGTGAGCACGTTGGCAGCCCACAATTACTGTGAACCTTCAATCGATGAATAAATCGAGAATGGTCGGATCATGGCCATGAAAGACTTGAGGGTGATAACAAGGTCTGTATTTAATTGGGATTGAGACCATCAAGGTCTCAAGGAGCTAATCCATCCCAAGGGAATTAAATGATCCTAGACATGGAGGTCACGCAGCCCCAAGGGGAGAAGGGGAGTATGTATCAAGTGGTATCAGAGATGACTTTCGTCTATATATTTCAAGTGAAGGAGATGAAGGAGACAATATGACTACATCAAGTAGTATCAAGAGCTGAATTTTGTCTATAGATTGTAGGCAAAGGTGAAAAGGTGAATAGAGATAATCTGATGACATCAAATGGTATCAAAAGATGGAGTTCACCTGTAGACAATAGGTGAATAGAGACAAAGTATTGATGATCTGTAAATATTTTTGCAAGGTGTGCAGCAAATGGTAGATAACCAGGAGCGCTTAAGACATAAAATATAGTTATTGAAGGCCATAAGTGTGGTCGAAGAGGATACCACCAGAAGAAAAGAAAAACAAGAATTAAGAAGGAGGTCATAGACTTAAGAGAAAGAATGGAACAATTGACATTGAAGATACAACAAGAAGAAAAAGTACAATTGAGGTATGAGTGGCCTTTGATCAGGTAGGTAAAATGACCTGTTAAAAAGTTGTTGTCCAAAAAGAAGAAACAAGAGTTGAGGAGGTGCCTCAGGGAAGTTGAAAACCTGAGTGACACAGAGGAGGAAGTAGTTTACATCTGTGAACCGGAGATTGGTAAGAATCTCAGTGATGAAGAGGAGGTGATATTAGTTAAAGGTCTCATAGACTGCTAGGAGGGAAGAGATGAATTTTCAAAGTGCCGGGTGGGAAATGAGACGAGATCAATGGAGGATATCATAGACTGGCATGAGGGAAGTGATGGAAATCTAAATTTCCATGGGGGCAATGAGATGAGATCAATTAAGGATCTGATAGACTGCCACGAAGGCTGAAGAGAAATCCCAGATTTCCATGTGGGAAAGGAAGAAGAGAGGAGACTATATGAAAGTCTCATGGACTCAGATGAGAGTTCATATTCACAAGGAGAGCTAGTGGAGGAAGATTAGAAATGAATTCTGATCGCAGAGGGAATTCAAATATTTCTGTCAAATAGTTCAGCAGAGGCTAGCACACGTGTTGCACATGAGGAGGTGGTGAAACAAGAATCCAAGAAAGAGGCCATGGGGACAAATGATTTTAAATTTAATTGTGTCTATTTTGCGGGTGAAGTAGAGGAAGGATAGCCAGTTGTGACTGTCATGATGAAGGAGAAGATATCAGAATCTGCCCAAGGAAAAGAGGAAGAGGAAAATTCAGATGAATTGTTCACTCATTGGAAGCAAGAGATGAAGATATTGGAGGATTGGTTCAACAATCCAAAACCAAAGAAGGACTACCAGGATACAGTCATCCAAGGGAAGACAGTCATGCAGATTGCGGGAGAAGATAATTCAGCAGAATTTCTCCAGAATTTTAGCCCGAGAGATGAACAAGAGATGAGTGCAACACTGGAGCCTGCAACAACAGAGGAAGTAGACAACATATATTTTGTTGAGTTGTATGAGGAATTGGAATCCGAGGAGAGATGGATAAATATTACAAGTAGGCATATCCAAGAGGTCAATTTGGAAAGAGGTGGAGGAGCATACCAGCTTGGGGATCAGATGGAGGAAGTTGGAGTTGAACCAACACAAGAGGAGATGACAGAAGTCAATCTGTCAGAGGAGGAAGCTAAGCAACAACTCAATGGTGAGACTGCAGAACTGAAATATATAGCAGAATGGCTAGCTAGTGCCACAAGAGATGAAGATAAATGAATATCCATATTGATCAGATTGTTAAGGAGGGTAAAGAGCACACATTTCAATATTTGCAAGAGATGGAGAAAGAAGAACATTTGGTGGAATTGCTCAAAAATTTCAGCCAAGGATATGAACATAAGGAAACTATAGAATGAGGATCTACAATAGGAGGAGAAGAGCATTCAGAGGAATGGCTGAAAATTTCCATCCAGGAATATAAGCAAGAGATAACTATAGGTGAACCTACAACATATACAACATATACAAAGGTCACTATTATTAAGGCCTTGCAATAAATTAGAATAAGTTGAATGTAAGAAGACCTAATAGAAGCTTCTACTTCTAGAAGGATCTTCCTCTATATGGTTCTATTGATAGACATATTTAGTATAAATAGGAGTCGAGGGTATGAGAACCCTAGCTTGGATATTATTGTAATAAATATCTACTCGAATGGAGGTTTCCCCCTTGAAGAGCCCCTTGAACATTTCTCTCATAATCAAAGTGCTCTTTCTAGTGTTATTTTGATATCATTTCAGTGCTATTGTGGTGTTGTTCTAGTTATATTGTTGTTTATCTGCCATTTCTAGCATTATATTTCTGTTCTGCATACTTTTTATATATGGAATATTACAAGTGGTATCAGAGAACTTTCCTTGGCAGAAATCGTTGGTTAAATTTTTTTTCAGGGTAGAGACGTATTCTAATGTATTTAAGCCACAAAGATTTTTCATTACACGCATAAATCCATGGTTGAGGGATTCATAAACACGGGAAATACAAGTGGTACTTAAGCGCACATCTCTTGGACACCTTTGTAACCCTTGTTGGTACCCCTTCGAGTGGTAGCACATCAGACAACACCTATGTATGGATTGGCCTAGATTTCCTGAACCCTCTTTACATAAACCGATCCACCGCTTGACTACTATAGATCCATCGAGAACAACACTCAGGAAGATACTCTCTAGTACCTGGGTAGTCGGGTAGTATGGCTAAGGGCACGATCTAGCCTCCTTAGTTAGTGCCCTGAGATATTGGGCTGAGTACTACTGTTGGACCCTACATGTATATCAAAGAGATATAGCATAGGGAAAACCCTTGTCTGTAGAACCCTTGAATACCTAAACCTTGGGAATGAAAACAAAAAAATTAAAACAGACAAGATCTATTTCCGCGCAATTGTGCTCGGGTTGCCAAATCACTACACATTTCTTCCTAGTTAAGCATTTGGGCATTTCATCACTGCAGTATTCTTCAAACTGGAAATTTTTGCACCATTATTTCAGATCTATTCCATTGGATTTATCTCTTCTCCCTTATCACATTCATACATATCATTTTTCAGCAAAACGTTTTGACCCCACCCATCCTATTTCGGTTCCCTTGTCATCATGGCCCATACCTTTAGCCAAGAATTGGAAGATTGCTTCAATACCTTGCAATATAATTTCACAAAGACCCAAAAAGAAGTGAAATAACTCAGTGCCAATGTTGCCACCATCAATACCACCATGTAGTCCTCCATCCTCGCCTCAATCTAGGAACTCAAACGAGACATGACTACCCATCTTGAATCTATCATTTCGATGATCTGCACCAAGCTTCATATCCCTACAAGTAACCTTTTATTTGACCCACATCCACATAATGAAGCTGGAACATCCTCTCATTCCCATAATTTTCAACCCCATCACTTTCAGTGTGACCTACGCTTTCCACGGGTGGATGTGACCAAATTTGATGGCTCAAATCCCACTGGTTGGGTAACCCAAATGGAACACTATTTCTCTTTATACGACATTATAGATGACTTGGCCAAACTCTGGTATGGTGTTCTCCATTTAGATCAAGAACATTGGCAATGGTGGAAATGGAGAAAAACTTCCCGTCAAGGGTATATTTCTTGGACACACTTTGTGGTAGATCTTTATGAACGCTTTGACACTAACACCAACCATTTAGGCCATTTGAAAAAGTTGAAAGAATCCAAAATAATGGAAGACTTTATAGCTACTTTTGAGTGCCTGGATCTTCGAATAGAGGGCATGTCTGATTCTTCTTTTCGAGAATGTTTTATCAGTGGCCTCAAGGATGAGATTCATGCCCATGTACTCATGGCTTGACCTCAGAGTTGGGTGGAGGATACTAAAAGAGATAAATAAGCACAACAGGTTGTATCTTCTTAGAAAAAGAAACCCTCCTTTATTCCTCGCACTAAACCAGAAAATCCCACTACTCCCTATACTCCACTAAAGATCCAAAAATTGACCAGGATGAAATGGATAAATGCCAACTCAAAGGCCTTTGCTATAATTGTGATGAAAAATATTTTTCGGGCCACAAATGTAAGGAACAAAATATTTTTATGTCCATCTCGAAGGATATTTCAAAAGAGGATGTTGAAACTCCCCTTATGTCTGAGTCACCTAAAACCACTGACATAACCCCCCCCTTAAAACCTACTAAAGTAGAATCGATCATTTCCCTAAATTCTCTCACTGGCTTGTCTTCTCCCCAAACCCTCGAGCTAATCGGTTACATCAAGCATAGGAAGGTGATCATTCTTGTTTATAGTGGAAGCACCCATAATTTTTTTCATCACTCTATTACCCAAGAAACTTGTTGCTATATCCATGCAGTCAATAATTTCCAAATCATGATTGCCAATGGAGGCTCCATGAAATGTGGAGGGCATTGTTAAAATGTGTGTCTCCAAATTGGTGACTACCAGCTAAAATGTCATATGTTTGCTATCGACATGGGTGGTTGTGACATTGTGTTAGGTGCATACTGGCTAAGGAATTGGGGTCCCATTCTCATGGATTTCAAGGAATTAACCATGCATTTCTACCAAGAGGGCCAAAAATATAAGTTCCAAGGCATCACCACCGGTTCACCTAAGATCATTAGTTCCCATCACATGGAAAATCTACTCAAAAAATGTCATTCTAGTGTTATTGCCCAACTCCATGCCATACAGAAAACTAAGACACCCTCTGTGTTGCAAGAAATCCAATCCATCCTCTCTAAACATCAGTTGGTATTTTCCACTCCCGAGGAACTGTCGCCTTCCCGTAGTGTTCATGATCATTCCATTCCCCTTATACCAAGAATCCTTCCACCCAATATCCGTCCCTATCGTCAACCCTTTTCCCAAAAAAATGATATTGAGAAAATGGTTCAAGAACTACTTAACGCAAGCTTTATACACCCTAGTACGAGCCCCTACTCTTATCCCGTGGTCATGGTCCTGAATAAATAAGGTTCTCAGCGCATGTGTCCTGACTTTTGTGCCCTCAACAAACTCACCATTAAAGAAAAATTTCCCATTCCTGTCATTGATGATCTCTTTGATGAATTGAGTGGTGTCGAGTTCTTTATTGAAGTTGATCTTCGTTTTGGCTACCACCAAATCCATATGAAAGAGGCATACTTTTCTAAGACTTCCTTTAGAGCTCATGAGGGCCATTATGAATTTTTGGTCATGCCCTTTGGGTTGTGTAATGCCCCCTCCACCTTCCAAAGCCTCATGAATCATGTCTTTCTCCCTTTTCTCCATCATTTTGTCTGAGTTTTCTTTGATGATATCCTCATCTATAACAAAACCTGGACAAACCATATTGCTCATGTCAACTACGTTCTCCATCTACACTCTCAACATCAACTTTTCTTGAAACAATCTAAATGTGATTTTGGCGCCTTAGAAGTCGAGTACTTGGGTCATCTTGTTGGCAAGAACGACGTCAGGGTGGATCCTAAAAATATTGAAGCTATGCAATACTGGCCTCACCCAAAGACTCTCAAAAGCTTGCGAGGATTCCTAGGCTTAACCGGTTATTATCGCAAGTTTGTTAAGAATTATGGAAAGATTGCAGCACCTCTCACCGCACTCCTTAAAAATAATTATTTCACTTGGACTCCAACAGCTGCTCAGGTTTTTGAAACCTTGAAGATGATCATGTGTAGCACTCCAGTCCTGACCCTTCCTGATTTCACAAAGACATTTTTCCTCAAATGTGATGCTTTAGGGAAAGGTATCAGTGTTGTCCTTATGCAAGAGGGTCGGCCTTTGGAATTTACCAGTAGACAACAGTGGGAATGAAATTTTGGAAAATCAATCTATGAAAAGGAAATGTTAGCTATTCTGCATGTTGTTGATTTGTGGCACCCTTATTTATTGGGGAAACACTTCCAAACTAAGACATATCATCAAAGCATCAATTATTTTCTGGAACAACATATTTCCTCCCCATAGCAACAAAAATGGGTGACTAAGCTCTTTGGATATGATTATGAGATCATTTACAAGAAAGGCAAAGACAATGTGGTTGCGGACGAACTTTCCCGAAAATATGAAGATGAAGGCTCCCTTTTTTCTCTCTCCTTCATTGTACCAGATTGGCTCCAAGTTGTTTTCCAGGAATGGCTACATGATCCCAAATTTTTGCATCTAATACAACAATTGTATTCCAATTCTCCAGTTTCCCTAGGGCACTCTTCGCTCCATAATGAGCTTTGATACAAAGATCATTTGTATTTAAGTAAACAATCAAAACTTAAATCCACTGTGCTCTCTGAGATTCATGCTACACCCACAGTTGGGCACTTCGGGCTTACCAAAATCTATGAGAGGGTCAAACGTTCTTTTTTCTAGGATGGTATGAAACAAGACATTCGTAATTTTGTGGCTGAATGTGATGTGTGTCAACGCAAAAAGGGAGAAACAATCAAATCTCCTGGCACACTACAACCACTTCTGATTTGACCAGCTATTTGGAGGGATATCTCTATGGATTTTATTATAGGCTTACCTAAATCGAGCAATAAATCAGTCATCATGGTGGTAGTTGATCGCCTTTCCAAGTATGCTCATTTATGTTCTCTTCAACACCCATTTAAAACATCCACAGTGGCCTAACTTTTCATGTATCAAGTCTTCAAGTTTCATGGAATTCCACATTCTATTGTTTTTTACCATGACCCAACTTTAACCAACAATTTTTGGCAAGAGCTATTCAAGATACAAGGCACCCAATTGCATCTCAGCACAACTTATCATCCCCATACAGATGGTCAAACTAAAGTTGTCAACAAGTGTTTGGAAACATATTTGAGGTGTTTTGCATCAGAAATGAAATATCAGTGGGCTCAATGGTTACCCCTAGTTGAATGGTGGTACAACACTTCATACCATACAACTACCTGCATGACTCCTTTTGAAGCGGTATATGGACAAAAGACATCGTCAATTCTCTCATATTTACGAGGTGTTTGGAAGGTCAAAGCGGTTGACCAAACACTTACAGTTCAAGAGGCTATTCTCTGAACCCTCAAAGAGAATTTGGTCATGGCCTATAATCGCATGAAGCAACAAGTAGATCAAAATCACTTTGAACTTCATTTTGCAGAAGGGGATCGGGTGTTTCTTCGATTGCAGCCTTACAAGCAAACTTCCCTCAATGATGACCATTGTCAGAAGCTGGCGCCCAAATTTTATGGTCCTTATACATTCTCAAGTGTGTGGGATAGGTGGCCTGTCAGTTATCTTTGTCAATTCATTCTAAGCTACATCATGTTTTTCATGTTTCATGCTTAAAGAAGGTGATTGGAACTAAGTGCCAAACTCAAAACCAACCTTCCCGAGTTGGACGAATAAGGCTCCATTTGGCTACAACCACAAGCCGTTTTGGACCAGTGTGAGCATCTCCTATGTCAGTGAACCATCAAGGAAGTGTTAGTCGAGTGGAAATATACAACTCCAACAGATGCCACTTGGGAACCGGCTACCATTCTACAACATTTTCCACATATCAAGCCTTGAGGACAGGGTTGTTTTTAAGGGGGAGGACATGTTAGGGACCTAACCCCTCACATAAGTAGAACAATGTATTCTGATGTAATAAAGTTCAATATTAATAAGGCCTTGCAATAAAGTAGAATAAGTCGAATGTAAGAAGACCTAATAGAAGCTTTTGCTTCTAGATGGATCTTCCTCTAGATGGTTCTATTGATAGACATATTTAGTATAAATAGGAGTCGAGGGTATGATAACCCTAGCTTGGATATTATTGTAATATATCTCTGCTCGACTGGAGGTTTCCCCCTCGAGCAGGCCCATGAACATTGCTCTCAAAATCAAAGTTCTCTTTCTGGTGTTATTTTGATATCATTTCATTGTTATTGTGGTGTTGTTATGGTTATATTGTTGTTTATCTACCATTTCTATCATTTTATTTTTGTTCTACATGCTTTTTATATCTGGAATATTACACTGAGAAAGTAAATCGATGTTACGGAGTCATTGTGGGGAGCAGAGGCGAAATTAGTGAACGTGCTAGTTCACAACCTACAATTTGATAGAACCATTGATGTCTTTGAGATAGGAGATCAAGGGCTACAATTTAAAGGAGATTGGGTGAGAACTTTTTTTATTGTGGGGACATGACTCTCAGGTAAAGAGCGAGCACGTTATCAACCCACAATTACTGTGAACCGTCGATCGATGAATAAATCGACAATGGCTGGATCATGGCTATGAAAGACCCGAGGGTGATAACAGGGCCTATATTTGATTGGGATTAAGACCAACAAGGTCTCGAGGAGATAATACAACTCAAGGGAATTGAACGATCCTAGATCAGGAGTTCATGCAACCCCAAGGGGAGAATGGGGGTTTTCATCAAAGTGGTGATGATCTGACTGAAGAAATGAAATTTTATGCATTTTAAGAAGCTATCACTTTGAATATAGGAATTGTATGATTACAGAGCTTATGATACAATTTGATGGAGCAATGTGGATGTAGCTAAACATGGATGGTTGTCCAATCATTCAAGAGATTCATAATTTGAGAGTTTGGGAAGGTGGAATCCAAGAACTTGGGAATTCAACTTGGGAACTACACCTTTACAAAGGCTATGAGGTAGATTAATGGAGTTCTACCTGGTCCAAGAACTATTTTCCAAATAAGAATCTTCTAAAGAGTGCTTTCTTGTAATTATTTCTATTGTTTTTGTGTCCAACTGATATGTTTTTTCCTTCAGTAAATATATTTTTTTTGAGTATTGTAAGCCTCAAGAGAAGGCGTTATGATATAAGACTTATTATGTAATAACGTCACTATATGGAATTATAATATGTTAATGCTCACATTTATGTGAAGCAATCTATCTCACGTTCATAAGTGAAAACGATTTTCTTAGTGAACAATGATATATATGTGTGTGTGTGTGTGTGTGTGTGTGTGGAGGTAAACATGTTTGTAATAGATGTTGGACATTAATTTATTGATAATATCATATTGTGTTATTGTTAGTGTTTATCTTTAATCTCAGTTATGTGACTCAACCATATCTAATCCTTTGTCATTTAATGATCCAACTCATTTTGTTTAAAAAATAATTATTATAATTTTTTAAAAAATTAATTTTAGAAATTACAAAACATAATTAAAAAAAATCAAAATGGAAAAAAAAAATACCAAATATGATGGGGAGCTATTCCAAGAATTCCCCACCCTCTTCCCCCAATTTCACCTGAATTCAATGAGATGAGAGGGGTGGAGGTGCAATTCTAAGAATTTCTCTTTGCCTCTCCTTTCCTATCGATGCCCATGGGGGACACCACTCTAAGGGCACAGTGGCCCTAGGGACCATCAAGAGGGGAGGGAGGGATGCCCCGTCTCTCTATACAATGTATATGTATATTCAATATTAGTTTTTATTTAGTTTTTAAATTTAATTTAGTTTTGTCCTCTATTTTTATTATTTTTTTAATAAATTTATCTTAATTTAGGTTTTTTCGTTATTTTGTATTCATTTAAAATATTCATATTAGTTGTTATATATATATATATATATATATATATATATATATATATATATATATAGAGAGAGAGAGAGAGAGAGAGAGAGAGAGAGAGATGTGTTGCATTGCTAAGAGAAAATCCCCTAGTACTTTATCTCATTTCAAGGATGGTACACATGGTAAACCCGAGAATCTTCACGCCATAAGGCTCATAAAAAATAGAGCTCAAAACTATTACAACAATATACTTGTTAAGAGCTCAACATGACACTTGAGAATTAAAAATGGGTGGATATGATAATAACATTCCTCCCAACCACCCAAGATAAATCCAATTGACCCTATTTGTGTGTGTCCACACGCGAGCACCTTTGTTGTAGGGTTTATCTCTATACATTTTATTTATTTATTTTTTATTTTCTTTTCTATGATTTTGTTTGCAATAGTGTTGGCATTTTTATGTTGCGGTTTTTAAAATGTCACAATTTTAAGCTCAAAATAAAAATTGAATGTCCTACTTGTAACACTTTGTTTCAATTAGAAAGGTGATTTCGTTTCACAACGATACTAATTTTCAAAGCCATGGTTTCAAACAAGAAATAACGTTAACCCCGAAAAATGGTCAATGCTACTACTAGCACTAATGTTCATTTTGAGGGTCGATTTTAAGGTTTTTGTTTGGAATAGTACTCGTTGTCAATGCCACAATTTGAAACAAGCTGTAATTTTCACCCTGAAAATAAAGGGGTGATGCTCAAAGCACCACTTTTTTATTTAAGGGTCAATTTTAAGGTTTTTGTTTTTAACTTTATGGGAACTTAAGGTCATGGTGGAAAAATGTTGTAATTCTAACCCTAAAAAAAAAATTATTCCAAGAGCTCCACATTTCAATTCAAATTTTGATTTTGATGTTTTTCAGTTAAAAATATAGGTATTTAGGGCTAAAGTTCTAGTTTTAAATGAGTTGTAATGTTATCTCCCCCAAAATGGATGCTTTTGCTAGCACTAATGTTCATTTGGAGGGTCAATTTTAAGGTTTTGTTTGGAACAACACTAGTTGTCAAGACCACAATTTCAAACAAGGTACTTTTAACCCTAAAAACAAAGGGGTGATGTTGGGTGCACCATTTATTTATTCGGGGGTGGATTTTAAGTTTTTGTTTGCAACTTTATGGGAACTTAAGATTATGATGGAAAAATGTTGTAATTCTAACCTCGGGAAAAAACAACTCTAAAATCACCACTTTTCAATTTAGAAACTGATTTTGGTGTTTTTACTTAAAAATATAGATATTTAAGACTAAAGTTCTCATTTGAAATCAAAATTCTAGTCAAATAAAAAACTACGTTTTTGTCAAATTTTCACTACATTTTTGTCAAATTTTCATTTTACATAGGCTTTTTTCTAACTGTTCTATGTTTTGACCTGGTAGGAATCCAGTGACACAAATTTGCAGGAAATCACAGTTTTATGTCACAATTTTTGGTTATTTAAATTGCATTGTTGAATGCAGAAGTAGATTCAACGTGCTAAAAAAAACCTAAGGCACTAAAATTATACTGAATTAACCACTATAATTTGCAAATCCAACAATTTCGCAACAAATTTCGAACAAAATTAAAGAGAAATTATCTCAAAAAAAAAAAGACAACAAAAAAAACTAAATATAGAACAATTAAGATAAGCCTTTTACATATACTATAAATTTAAAAATCCAAACATGATACATCTAATTTATTTAAAAATCCAAACATGATCCATCTAATTTATTTAAAATGTTCACCAAACAGTGATGTCATATGATGTGATCAGACAACCGATTAAAACAAAAACAAAATTTTAGTATCCTATGATCCATCTAATTTCCTTCATAAATTATGTTTTTAAATATATAAATAGATTCACTATCAAAAAAAAATTCCAAACCCTTCACCAATTCAAACCTGTAATTTCTATCACCAGTTAAATTGATTGAAAAAATTAACTAAATAAGTAAAGTTGATAGAAAAAATAACACAAGAAGAAAACTCAACATTTCAAATCTGTAATTCCAATCATCCTAGTATAGTAAAATTGATTGAAAAATTAACTAAATAAATAAAATTGATCAAAAAAATAACAAGGAAAAAAAAATCAACTTCTTAAACATAGCAACAAGCTGGTAGTGTGGACCAATAAGGAAGGACATCAACCTTCCTTAGAAAGTGCACAACAAAGTACAAGTAGTCCGCAACAAGCAAGGAGAGAAGGAGAAGTAATGCTATGATAGTTTTCTTATCGTTGTCAACATCGGTCAGTATTTTATTGTAATAAAGCATTCACAAGTCTAAGTAAATAATGGCCATGTCTATTTTAGTGAATAGTTAGTTGTGTCAGTAAATGCTACGGGAAATTTCTCTTGCCAATATGATTGCATAGAGAAATGTAGAGGAATAAAGAAACATTTACCCTTTGTAGAAGATCGCCTTGATTTTTTATGAAAGGATACTATCCTCTAATACATTTGATGAAGTTTTTGTGAATCCTATATTATCTTTTCTTCTTGTCTATATTTTTGGAATTTCATTTTTGCTTAGACGAGTGAGAGAGAGAGGGGAGTGCGATATGGTGTTTTTCATTTTACTGTAAGCTAGTGTTAGAGGAAGAGAATGTGCACTAAAGGAAATGGTGCGCATATCTAAGTTTTCCTTCTGCGCATCTAATCCAATCGCCTTTCTCAATTCGTGGGTGGACAGCATAAAACGCTAGGCAATGTGTCAACCTCCTGTAGCAGTGTTTCTTTTATTTATGTGTTGCATTATTATCTCCAAGGTGATCATTAATATCTGAGCACATCCCTCACTCAAATATAGCAACACGCCCCTTTAGAAAATTGGAGCATATATTTCAGAAGATGCCCTCACAAGAAGATCTGCCTTCACAAGCAGATCAATTGGTATAAGAGAAATTTCTTTTCTTGGGACCAAGAACTTCATCCACCAAGTTAAAAAAAAAATAAGAATTGGGTCTTCCTACTTAATCTCACGCTTTTTCTAAGAGAGTTCATTTCACCCTTCTCACGGTTACTCTCACACCCTCCTGAGGGTCTATTTAATGCCTTTCAACCATGCCTCCTCGATGAGAGGCCTCTAGTGAGGAATCCAACACAACTCCATCAACTCCAATTCCAGACTTGGTGATGGCTCTCCAAGAACTGATTCGACTCCAACAACAACAACCTCAAGCGACCATGCAGGTGGACACTTGTTTTTAGTTACCCAAGTTTGTTGGCTAAATGAATAGAGATATGGTCGATTCGTGGATCTGTAGCCTCTCCACTTACCTTAATACCTCTCCTGAGATGGAAGAGGCCACCAAATTGCAAATAACTATCCTTCAGCTAGAAGGAATTGCACAAACCTGGTGGGACACACAATTTGAAAGCACAGAATTGATAGTCAAGCTCAGTACACCGTATTCACCGACAAATGACCGCATTGCGTCATGGGATACGTTCTGTCAGGCATTGAGGGAACACTTCTACCCTCTAGGCTATCTTCATAATTTCCTCACCAAGTGGTTACAACTCTGTCAACCTTCAAATCAATCAGTTCAAGGATACATCTATGTCTTCTGCAAGCTAAGCATCCAGCTAGATGTCAGCGAACCAGACGAGGTATTAATAATTATGTTTAGCTCTGGTTTATAGTTACCTCTCCAACGAGAGGTAGATACTTTTTACAATGCTTCTCTAGACAAGGATTTTTTATGGCCTTAGCCATAGAAAGAAAGGCGGTTCCTCACATTCATCATATCCCAAATCAAACCCACGTTCATAACATAACTTATTCTCATTCTCGACCTTATCCTTCTTCCTCGTCGATGAACAAAAATGCAGTTTGGTGTAATTTTCAGAAGACCAACTCCCATAATTCTGTCGACTGTTGAGCCATTAAAAATAACCACCCCCATCAGACATTATTTGTAGAGGCCACACCCACTGAGTTTCCTAAGAAACTAGGAGTCATCTCTCTCACCAACCCCACCGAAGCTGACCCATTCCTCATTCTCATGACTACACCAAAACCAAGTCGCCATAACGTTCCCCTATTCACTCACAACTGCCAAATTAAAAATGAACTTGCCTCTGTAATTCTAGAGAATGGCAGTCAAAAGAATTTGATATCACAATAATTAATCCAACATCTTCGACTCCCCACCCCCCCACACCCCGATCCATATCATCTTATCCTGGAAGGGCGGTCCTCACACTACTATTGCTTGGTGTTGCGCGGTCACTTTCACCATTGGTCCTTTTCGTGACACTATGATCTGTGACGTGTCACCGTTAGATTGTGTTGATCTCCTTTTCGATCTTCCTTACCAACAAGACCGACAAGCAGTGTATCACGTCAAGACTCATTAGTACCACCTTCACCAGGCTGGGTGCACCTATGTACTTACTTCATCGTCTATCACTTCACCACCGCTGTGAACCGATACCATAGCCACTCAGCATGTTATCAATACCAACAATGTCTCTCTATGTTTGACCCGCCATGTTCAGCCCTAGAACCTCACTAATCAGACACCTCCCACAATACTCCCTCTACTCTTGGAATTTTCCAATGTCTCGCAGTCTCCCTCAAGAATCCCACCCTCTTGAGCCCTTTCTCCATCCATTGATCTCATTCATGATGCATCATTACCCAGTGCTCCATCATCTCGCCCAGTTACCCAAGACACTATCGAATGTCCTCTAGTTACCTCTTACCATTCGTGCACCCAAGAAACAATTTAATATCATTATCCCTTACCCTCGATTTCCTCTCAGTTTTCTCTTGGAGCTATGCATAAATAGGGTGACTTACCACTCCAAGACCCTGTCCACAACCAAATTTAATTACTGCCAGTACGCCAAAGAATTCCACCACCTGATGTTGGATTTGTAGAAATGGCACCCTTACAACAGGGCCACTCACTCTTCCACAGACTTCTTACCTTTCCAAGTCTGCCTTGAATTTCAGTATGCACCCACAGATATGCCTCTCATTTTGACTAGGTCGGGATTGGCACAACAACATCGAGAACAATAGGCTGAACATAGTGGATTTCATAATTTATCACAGAAACACACTCCGGTCGCAACTTCCTTGTAAGTAACAGTGGATCGTGCCAAGCAACATCATGTTACATACCTGGTCTGTCAATAATGCCAAACTCTATAGAGAAGACAAGTGGATGACAATCAAGACAGTTCAGTGAAAGTTTCCTCTATTGGTGGTGGAAGCTAGGACGCTTTAGGATCTAAACAAGGAGGAATTAGACCAATAAGGAAGGACGTCAACCTTCCTTAGGAAGCACACAACGGAGTACAAGACATCCGTAGCAAGCAAGGCGAGAAGGAGAAGTATGCTATGATAGTTTTCTGATCGTTGTTCAGTATTTTGTCGTGATAAAGCATTTGCCAATCTAAGTAAACTAGCAACAACCACTTTATAAAAGTGGTTGATATACGCCGATCGCGTCATTTTCTACCTTTTAAAATTAATGACGCCGATCGGCGCATATCAACCACTTTTATAAAGTGGTTGTTGCTAGTTGACGGCCGACATACTTTGGAAACTACCATTAATATATGATTAATGTATTATTTAATTATTACATTAATATAATATATAATAATAACTTATTAATATAATACATAAATGTGTTATATTAATGTATTAATTAATTAATACATTAATAATACATTAAATACATTATAAAAGTATTGATACAGTAATTAATTAATACATTAATCTTAATGTATTTAATAATACATTGATGTATTAAATAAATTAAATATATTAAATTCATTAATACATTAATGTATTTAATACATTATTAATGTATTAAATACATTAATGTATTAAATAGATTAATGTATTTAATAATTTTTGTCACATTGCGATGTTTGAAAAATAGATACATTAATACATTAATGCATTTAATATTAATACATTAATGTATTAATCATATTAATGTATTAAATACATTAATACATTATTAATGTATTTAATATATTAATGTATTTCATGTATTAATGCATTTAATGTATTAATGCATCTAATACATTGATGTATTAATGCATTTAATACATTAATGTATTAATACATTAAAGCATTAAATACATTAATATATTAATGCATTAATACATTAAATACATTAATCTATTAAATACATTAATGTATTAAATATATATATTAATGTATTAAATACATTAATGTATTAAATATATTGATAATGTATTAAATACATTAATCTATTAAATACATTAATGTATTTAATACATTAATGTGTTAATATATTAATACATTAATGTATTTAATACACTAATGTATTTAATATTTTGTCACATTGCGACGTTTGAAAAAGTTCATCACATCGCGACATTGGGAAATGTTCATGAGAGTGCCACGTTTGGAAATGTTAGTCACAATGAGATGTATGAAATTGTGTTTTACTTTTTAGACAATGATTTATATTTTTCCTAAGGACATTGATAACAAAAGAGAAATGTTCGTAACATTGTGACGATGGGAAATATTCGTCACAATGCGACATTGGGAAATGGTCAGGACATTGTGAGGTTGGGAAATGTTCGTCAGAAAGCGACGTTTGATGTTTGATGTTCGTCACAAAGTGACATTTGATGTTACAGACATAGACAATTAAAAAAAATATTAATAATGTATTAATATATTGATAGAATAATACACTAATGTACTAAAGTATTGATGTATTAATTAAATAATACATCAATGATATATAAATTAATGTATTAAATAATAAATACAAGTATTAAATGTATTAAATAATTGAAAACTTAATGTAATTTTTAAATTTTGAAGTATTAAACCAGTAATGTATAACTTATTGTATGAAGGTAATATTGGACAATGTATGTTATTGCAATGTTGGGCTATGCCTGTCACATTAGGTTATATGCATCACATAGAAACAAGGGGTTATGCTCATCACATTGCGACGTTTGGAAATGTTTGTCACATTGTGACATCACATTGCATTGTTAGGCGTTACTATGTCACATTGCAACATTAGGTTCTATGCATCACATAGAAATAAGGGGTTATTCTCGTCAGATTGCGACGTTTGGAAATGTTTGTCACATTCTGGTGTCAGAATATCCATGTATATCACACTGTGGTGCTTTGGTTCGTCATATAGTGATGACGATTCTATGTGCATATCATTGCGATGTCAGAAAGTTCGTCACATTGTCACAAAGGAAAGAGTTTTGTAACATAATGAGCTATAAGCATGAATGTCACATATCAAAGTGGTTTATGTTCATCACATTGCGACGTTAGCAAATGTTCATTTCATTGCAATGTAGGGTTACATTTGTCACATTGCGACAATGGGTTCTGCACATCACATTGTGAGAAGGTGATATATTCGTCACATTGCGAAGTTTGAAAATGTTTGGCACATTGCGCAATGAGAGGGCTAGGTTCATCACATTGTTATAACCAATGAACTAAAAACATTGTATATATGGTTATGTGCATCACATTGTGACGATGAACTAATGTTTGTCACATTGAGACAATATGGTTATGGATAGACATGGTCATCTATGGACAACAACTATCAAACATGGTTAACTATTGTCAACTATGGTCAACCACAACCAACCAAGGTCAACCATAGTTATGTTCATCACATTGTGACAATATGGTTATCTTTGTCACATTGTATGTTCATCGTATAAGGCTATGTTCATCACACTACGACAGTATGGTTATGTTCTTCTCAAAGCGACGACATGGCTATGTTCATCACAATGTGATGTTTACATCACATTGCGACGATGAGGCTATGTTCATCACATTGCAATGACAAGGCTATGTTCTTGGGACAACGAGACTGTGTTCATGACATTGATAGGAAATCATCTTGAACTTTGTTAGATGATGAATTATACGTGTTCTAAGGACATTGATAGAAAATATACTTGATTTATACTTGTTCTAATGACATTGATAGAAAATGATTTAATAATTTATACTTGTTATAAGAACATTGATAGAAAATCATGATGAGCTCCAAATTTATACTTTCAATTGGAAGAATTCCAACTTTTACTAAGGTAGGATAAATGTATTGCACCTAATTTCATGGCTATTATTGCAAGTAGCTTCTAAATTTTCTGAATTTTTTCCATAATTCTTCATAAATATTAAACACCAAATGTCATGGTAGGTGGGGAAATACATGCTTCAAATTATTCTTTTTTTAGAAAATACAAAATTTCTAGTTTTACAATTGTTCTCAATATCCAAATAAGCTTTGAATCTATTAATTATTTTTTACACTTCATTATACTTAAATTTGAGTATGACAAAAATCAATTTCCAAATACTTATAAAATAAACTTCTTTCATATTACTATTACTAAAAATACAATTAAAATATATGATTTTTTTAGTTAATATCAATATTTTTTAAAAATAAGTATAAATTTGTGAATTGCTTTGTTAAAAGGATAAAGAGTCATGCACTATATTCATAATAAATTTAGGTTTTGCAAACAATTATTTATCATTATAATTTCAACTTAACTTTTAATGAATATCAATTTTCAAATATTTATAAAAAAAAACAAAATATAACATGTATTTTTAAATGATAAATAATGTATTATTTTAATAATATTTAAAGGTTATCACTAAAAAAAATATTTCTTTTTGTAAGAAAATTAGTTTATCAATATAAAAAAGCAAGACATGTAAATTAAAATTTAAAACTTAATATCTAAAACTCTACAAAACTCTTTATAACGTAACATACCTCAATTATAAGGAATCTTTATAAAGTAACATTCAAAATCTAATACAAGGATTCCTTACAAGGATTTTGTAGTAGAACTTTTTATAAATATTTTAAATTTAAATCAAATAATTTTAAGAATATTTTAAATTTTATTATTGATTAACCAATAAAGAATTATAAAAATAAAAACATAACTATAAAATAAAAGTTTAGAATTATAAGGATTCTTTATAATTTAACATTCAAAATTGAATGCAAGGATGATTTCTTAAAAGGATTTTGTAAATATTTTAAATTTAAATCAAACAATTTTAAGAATATAACGATTAAAAGAATATATTAAATTTTATTATTGATTAATGAATAAAAAATTATAAAAATAAAAACATAGTAAAATTCAAGAATTATAAAAATAAAAAAATAATTATAAAGTAAAATTATATTAAATTTTATTATTGATTAACCAATAAAAAATTATAAAAATAAAAACATAATTATAAAATAGAAGCTAAGAATTATAAGCATTTTTTATAATTTAACATTCAAAATCTAATGCAAGGATAATTTCTTAAAAGAATTTTGTAAATATTTTAAATTTAAATCAAACAATTTGAAGATTTAAAAATATAATAATTAAAAAAATATATTAAATTATAAATTATAAAAATAAAAACAGAGTAAAAATCAAGAATTATAAAAATAAAAAAATAATTATAAAGTACAATTCATTAAAACAAATTTAATTAATATAATAACTAAAAAAAATTGTATTCCACAAATTTATTCATCTGGCACAAATATTTAGTTATATATATATATATATATATATATATATATATATATATATATATATATAAAACAGAATATTCATTTGGCACTAATAACTAAGACAAAGAAATATATTAAATTTTAAATTATAAAAATAAAAACAGAGTAAAAATCAAGAATTGTAAAAATAAAAAAATAATCATAAAGTACAATTCATTAAAACAAACTTAATTAATATAATAACTAAAAAAATTGTATTCCACAAAAATTTATTCATCTGGCACAAATATTTAGTTATATATATATATATATATATATATATATATTCATTCGGCACTAGTAACTAAGACAAAGAAATCGTAGACATTTAATTATATATTCATTCGGTCGATTCATTAGATTAGTTTAGAGTCGCGTTATTGAATATTTATTTTTCAAACGTATCACAGGTATAATTTATGCAGGCGACCTATCACAGGTATTGTGCAGGCGACCTATCACAGGAATGAAAACCATGAAAACCATTACACTTATGTCAAAGCATCATCACTTGCATTGTGACGTAGATCGAGGGTGTAATTCTCGGTGTCTCCACCTGTGCACCACATTAATATGATTAAAATGTAATAAACACGAAAATATATTCAATAAAGACAATAAGTCAAAACATTTATTTAATAAATGATATTAAATAGATCCAACAATTTAAGTCAAACATTTATGTAATCAATGATATTAAATACATCCAACAATTTCATGCAGATTCTCAAAAGAAACCAAAACTTGGAATTAGACAACGCCCTTCATGGAAATTAAAAACAGTTTAATATAAATATGTAGAAACCGAAAGTAATACTCATCATTTAAGACACACAATTAAGACATTGGTATTGTAAATTAAAGCATTTTTTCTTCCATATACGATTTAATCTATGTCCATATTCATTATATGATAAAACAACAAGAGTAAGGAAAACGGAATGATATATTTTATGCAGGCGACCTATCACAGGTATAATTTTTTTAGGCGACCTATCACAGGTATTGTGCGGCATAACAATGGTTTAATATATGATTTAATATGATTTAAATATAAATAGACTTGCTGAAAACCATAAGATAAATTTAAAAGTTTAACATAAAAGTTTAACATAAAATTTATATAACAGTGGTTTAACATAAAAGTTTGCGGTATAACAGTGGTTTAATATAAATATCATAGCTACGGTTTAATAAATCATTTAATTGTTGCTCTAAGCATTCAATTCGATTAAATCATTAAATGCGAAATTCAAATGGACATTGCACATTGGTATTCAACTGTAGGAAATTCAAATGGACATTGGTATCGGACTGTGGGAAATTCGATTAAATCATTAAATGCCAAACAACCATTTCCAGTTTTTTAACATATCATGGTATTTAAACAATTTAGGCATGTGGAGAAAATCGCAGTTTCTTCATGCACGGGCTTTTACTGTTATGGGTCGTTTGGCGTTCGACGTTCACCAACAACAATGGGTCGTTCGGCGTTCACCAGCCGCGAGGTAAATTTAAAAATCTCTATCTGAAAACTGCTTTTCCTTCTCGCCAGCAACAATGGGCCGTTCGGCGTTCACCCGCCGCGAGGTAAATTTAAAAATCTCTATCTGAAAACTGCTTTTCCTTCTGTTTTGTATTTGTGGTTAAATTATTTCATTGCCGAATAATTCAAATTGAGGGCATGCTTTCATTGCAGGATAAATTAGATTGAGGGCGCGAGGAAAATTAAAAAGTTAAACTCCAAGGTGCCGACAAATAGACATTGGTATCCGACTGTGGGAAATTCAAATGGACATTGGTATCCCACTGTGGGAAATTCAAATGGAATAAGAAATAAGACAGCGACCCATAGAAAATGGGTAGGCAGTTTATACTGTGCAAGTATAATTTATAAATTTTAAACACTGTAATTCTTACATACAGATGATCCCCACTATAATACCGACTGCTTTGGCCGAAATGTTTGAGCACAGATCGCACTGTAATCCTTCTTTTCGCTGTAATCCTTCTTTTCGCTGCATGCAAAAAACTTCAATTCACAAACGTGTAATTGTTTACTGTAATCCTTTTTTTCGCTGCATGCGACTGAGTATAAATAAAAAACTTCAATTAGCAAACATTTACAGAATGGGTGGCTCAGAGAATGAGTATGGGTCGCTCAGAGAATGTGTGGCGGTTCAAGTCGCGCGTGCATGCGGTTGTCGCGTGTGCATGCGGTTGTCTATTAAACGCCCTTCCCCATGCGTGGATGCATGCCTCTGTGTAATGCGTGGAGGTCGTGGCATTCATACATATTAATTACTGAACATGTCAATTATACATGCGCACAGTAAATTTTTAAGTATTCTTAGGTAAATGTAAAAAAGTAAATATGTTAACGGATGTCTTTATAAATGCACGGAAGTTATGAGCAATAAATCTGGTTCATTCATTTTGGAGGACGACTAAGAATATGCCCGCATCTTGAATGTTTATCCATCATATTAGAGTTAAAAGATCATTAAAGTTAAAAGATCATTAATTCTGCCCATTCCCAATAGGTATACGCCTATCGAAGTAATAATGGCAATGTCTATTTTAGTGAATAGTTAGTTGTGTCAATAAAAACTGCCCGGAAATTTCTCTTGCCATTGCATTTACCGTTTGTAAAATATTATCTTGATTGTTTATGAAGGGATACAATACTCTAATACATTTGATGAAGTTGCGAATGTGATTGCGCAGAGAAATGCAGAAGAAGAAAGCGACATTTACCGTTTGTAGAAGATCACCTTGATTGTTTAAGCAATACAATCCTCTAATACGATGAAGTTTTTGTGAATCCGTACGTTATCTTTTCTTCTTGTGTATATTTTTCGAATTTCGTTTTTGCTGAGACGAGTGAGAGAGAGGAGTGCTATCTGAGTTTTCCTGCTGCGCATATAATCCAATCGCTTTTCTCAATTCGTGGTTGGACAGCGTAAAACACTAGGCAAGGCGTCAACCTCCTGTAGCAGCGCGCCCCTTAGAAAATTCGAGCATGTATTGTAGAAGACGCCCTCACAAGCAGATCATATTGTCAGAGTTGGAGGGATCATATGCAAGTTTAACAGAAAGTAGAAGTCCCTATTGATATTAACAATCATAATCATATATAGAATTAAAGTGGATCGAAGTGCTCTCACAATCAAAAATTATTTTAAATATGAAATAAACAACATAAAATTCAACTATAAATATAATAAATTCATT
>JASDQU011103278.1:6792-30324 GCA_032191745.1 Picea mariana
GCTACGTGGGAAATGGAAGATGCCATGAAACATGCATATCCGATTTTGTTTACTTCTGTACATACACGTCATATTGATAAATAGAACATTGAGGACGATGTTCCTTTAAGGGGGAGGGAATTGTAACACCTTGTTTGCCCCAGTCTGTAAAAATAACTATATTGGCCAAGAACGATGGCAAACTCAAAGATGTGAATGTTTGATTTGACGGACCTTTGTATAAAAGGTCAATGAATGTAAATTATGTTATGAATATGTGTTGCATGACTGCTGGGAGGGGGATGTGCTAAAATAGACCATGATGGCTAATGAGAGATGGTGGAAGGGACCTGGAATGGTTGCATTAACTTCCACCGAGCCAGTACCGTACTAGTTTTTACTTGCTCAAAGACCAAAGAAACTCTCTAACCCTGGAATGGATTTTTCATCATATTGGTAGGTGGGGAGGCTCCTCAAGAGTTAATGAGGGGATGGGGGTGAACCGACCATCCGTAAAATCTCCCAGACCTGACCACGGACGGGGAAATTCATGCCACACCCAATCTTGCAGAGAAAAGGCAAGAGAGGAGGTGTGGTAAAGGGTAGAGAGAGAGAACGCGTGACAAATATCACGGAAGAGAACTGGAGAAAATATGGAAACACAGGGAGTTCTGAACATAGAAGAAGGAGAGTAACCTTTGTCCTAGATTATTTTTCTATATCAGGAGAAGGAGAGTAACCTTCGTCCTTGAATTTCATTGAGCTGGAAGTAGGAGACTGAATCTCAAAGCATCGTGGACTAGCTCGGGGGTGGCTAGTGTTAAATCCGTTTGGAGTCATTGAGACTACAGTTGGGTGGAAACGAGCACCCCTCTTAGCAGTTGCATCACGCCTGGTGGAATTGATAAGTGTTTTAAATGACTTGTATTTTGAATTGAATATCATGAATACATGCTCATGTTTATATGCCCATAATGATTTCTGTGTGAAATGATTGCCTGATGTTTTAGACTAGAAATAATGGATGCATGTGTATACTTACATGCCATAGTTGGTTTCTGTACAAATGATTAAGTCTGGGGTATGATTTCACTCCATCGAGAATCGTCTTGTTTTCTTGATTCTCGTAATATTCTAGGAAGGCTTCTCGAGAGTACTCTTCCCCGGGAATTACCCCATAAACCTTGGAACCATACTGAACCTTTACCCAGAGACTCGACTAAGATTAAGGACAATTGCCCAAGAACTGTAAGATCTCGGAGTCATGGGATTTTGAAGCTCCGAGAGGTTGAATTTCATGATTCAAGCTCAAAAAGGATAGCGAGTCCGATTATTGAAAGAGAATACCCAATCATTTGGTAGACGAACGATCAGAATCCTAAATGCCCTAGACCTATCAAGACCGATGGATCTAGAGGAGGAGCGCAGGCATTAACACATTGACCCTTTTAGCCTTCGCAAGTAGCGATGGGATCTAGGACCATAGATACAAGGATTTTTCGAATCTCTATTGACCATCGATCTTAACCTTTGCATAGGCATGAGAGTGGATTCGACAACGTCCTGAAAGTATCGAAGTATTTAGAATCGTCCATCGACACAGGACGCGTGGCAGTCGAGTAGCATTTCGCTGACTCGCGACTTGGAGTGATCAAGGATAGGACTGTATGAACTCATGATTCACAGAATCACGACGTGATCGTGGTCATTGGATCCAAGCCATGGGAGAACCGTTGGATCATAACCTCCACATGGTATTGCGTATCGGGGGTTCAAAGGTTGAAAGAACTTCCTTTCGACTACAGAAGTCGCGAAGTGCTGAGCACCAAGGGCTCGTGCGAACACGTGGCACATCCGTTAGGTGGGGATCGCATGGTTGACAGGTGGTGTAACAACAAGCGCCCAGAGAAAGGTGGGAGCAGGTGACAGGTGGTGGACACATGTCACCGAGGAAAGAGTCAACCCATTGTTGACTTATCGTGGCTCGGGGTTTCGCAGGATGAAGAAGTTGCACCTTGATCGGTAAGGTCGCGAAATGCCGAGAGCTGAGGTCTTGTGTGAAGGGCGACAGTGATACATCTCGTAAGCAGAGTACGACGGAGGAGACAAGTGGTGTGTACGCGTCGCTTGGCAGAGTCCACGTAATGTTGACCTCTCGTGTCTTGGGTATTCACAAAGGAGGAGCACGAGGGCTTAACACTCCAACTAGCGAAGTCGCAAGTTGCGAGTAGTGCTAGTGTTTAGCCTAGCCTACGATTATATGTAGCAAGCGCTAGTGAGGAGGGAGCCATACTCGTATCGCATCTCGGGTATCGACGTTTGGAGAAAAAGGAGTTGAGAGCCTTGACTCTCCAACTCGCGAGTTGCGAGAGGCATTTGCGCTAAGGCCAGGTTGTGGTCACTTGGAGGAGGATAAGAGAAGGGAGATGGTCTGTGCTAGGCCCCATAGAAATTTAGGGATTCTATCCCTCAAAGAAAAAAAGACGAAAAATCTAGGTTGTCGTAGTAGGTGTGTGACAAGCGGGATATTAGCGACGATTCGTCGAAGGTGTTTTGAAGATAGCAAATCCAATCATGAAATTGCAGACGATTTTTTTTTTCTTCGTATGGACTAAGAAATGCACAAAAGGATTTCAAAATATCAAAGAGTTGTTAACGATAGTGCTAATATAAAATTTCCTCAACATGGACAAGGATTTCTTGGTATGCACGGATGCATCCAAGGATGGTTTAGGTGGAGTTTTGATGTAAGATGGTCGATTGATTGCTTACATTACAAGGAAATTGAGGAGGCATGAGGAAAACTATGCAACACATGACTTGGAGATATTAACAATTGTATATGCCTTGAGATTATGGAGACATTATTTTATTGGAAAAACATTCGAATTAAAGACAAATTACTGTGGATTGCAACATATATTTATGCATAGTGACTTGAACACGCAACATAGGTGTTGGTCAGAATTACTTAGAAAATACGACTTTGAGATCTCGTATATTAAGGGAACGATGAATAAAGTAGAATATGCATTGAGACAGAGACCACACATATTCTCAGTAATACCTATTAAGACACCTCTTTGAGAAAATATTCTAGCTCTACAAATTGACAATGACTGGTATAAGGAAGTTAAGGATATTATTGGAAAAAATACCATAATGGTACCGAAGTTTAAAGGTTATTCATTGGACAATTACGTATTGTTGATATTTAATGACATAATTTATGTACTGCATAACAACGAATTAAGAAGTTTGATCTTAAGTGAATCTCATCAAGATGTATACATGGCTCATCTTGGAGTCACGAAGATGAAGGAAAACCTTAAGCCTTTATTCTTCTGGAAAGGAATGAAAGTAGACATAGTTAATTACGCGGCGAGATGTCTAGAATGTCAACAAGTGAAGGCTGAACATAGACATCCAACATGATTGTTACAACCACACGCTATTCCTGAATCGAAATGAGAGGTCATTTTGATGGATTTTATTGTGGCATTTCCACTGATGACAAGGAAACATGATTCAATTTTCATGGTAGCTGACACTATGACGAAGAGTGCATACTTTATTCCAATGCATACGATGTATCAAGCACCAGACATACCTAGAGTGTTTGTCAGTGATATTGTGATATTACATGGTGTACCGAGAATGATCATATCCGATCGATGATCATTGTTTACATGACAATTTTGGACCAGTTTCCAAGAGGCATTGGGAACACAACTAAATTTTAGTACAACTTATCACCCAGAGATAGACGGAAAAACAGAAAGAAAAAAACATATTTTAGAGGATATGTTGCGTATGTATGTAATGGATCAATAAAAACTTTGGGAAGACTTATTTCCATTGGTAGAGTTTTCATACAAAAATAGTTACCGAAGTATGGTTAATATGACATTGTTTGAGTTTATTTACGGGTGACCATGTCAGATGCCGTTGAGTTGGGATCGACTTGAGGATAGGGTCCTGGTGGGATTGGAAGTGATTCAAGAAATGGAAGAACACATGAAATCAATAAGACAAAGGATAAAGGAAGTGCAAGATCGACAAAAGAGTTATGTTGATGTGCATCGCGTTGATCGCAGTTATGAGGTTGGTGACAGAGTTTTCTTGCAAGTAAAACTACACAAGAGTTCCATCAAGTTTGGAAAGGGTGATAAACTCTCTCCTAGGTTTGTGGGACCTTTCAAAGTTGTGGAAAGGAAAGGACCTATGGTTTATCGACTAGCCTTTCCTGATTCTTTGAGGCATATGCATGATGTTTTCCATGTATCTATTTTACAACATTATATTAGTGATCCATCACATGTTATTGACATTAGTTCTTTGTAAGTGTTGAAAGAGGGCAATCTCATGGTGGAGCCAATCCTTATTCTAGACTATTGAAATTGACAACTATGGCATCGAATAGTCGATCAAGTCAAGGTCCATTGGGACAACTATAGTACACACTCGACTACATGGGAGGACACATATGAGATGCATCAACAGTTTCTTTACTTGTTTGATAGATGAGATATATAAATCTATGTCAGATATACTTATTTAGTTTCATTTAATATATTATACAAACTTTGGGACAAAGTTTAAAACAAGAGGGGGTGTATGTAATATCCCGTTCTACTGAGCACATTGATATTGACTTATTATTTGAGGACACTTGCATGCAAGTGATCCGATTATGGTACGTTATGATTTCATTTCGATTATGAGTTATATATGATGATGATGATGTATTATGATTCATTATTAATTTCAGATGTATATGTATTGACATATATTATTGTCGAGTTCCTCTGAGTGTGAAGGACATATGACATGTTATGGATGTTGATGGAATCAATGGACTTCCTTGGACTCCAGATTGAGTCAAGGAGTGGATTGCATTCTGTTTGAGTATTTCATTTTACGCACTTGTGATAATATATGATTGATTACAGTATGATTTATGTATATCGATTTTTGACATTATTTTTGTTAGTGGAGGCATGCTTGACGATGCTTGCTATTCCGACTCACATAAGGAGTAAAGGGGAAATGCACAAAAACCGGATATTGAGGGGGAGGTGTGGCATCATCCCTGTCACATCCTACTAGAACTCCCACCATGACCTAACTTGTAGGTTAACAATTACCTATTTCGAGAGGTCCACAATGTCAAATTAAATTGTTATGACCGTTGCCAAATTAAATTATAGCTCCTGTATTATAGAAATTTGTATGAGTGATCAAATTATATGCAAATAGGAGAATTTAGGATTTGTACTACAATTTTCAAATGTTACTTTTCAAATTTAGAATGTCATGGGTTCATTGTAAAAATTTATGCAATTCCAAGTAACTCAAATTTTGTACGATCATTGTTAATTTACTCACCATTCCGAGAAGGTAGATCTTCGTATGATCATTGTTGATGTAATCGTCAGTCCGAGAAGGTGGATCTTCGTAAAATTTTTCCAAGTTTGACAATTAAGGTTTCGATTAAGTCTTTGTAAATAATTGTTAATCCTGAATCCAATTATTAGTGACATTTGTCACAGAAGTGAGGCGTGGGTTCACTAACTATTCTGAGCATCGTGTGCTTGAGTATTTGTTCTTAAGTTTAAAAGAGAGGCCATTATGCCTCCACAACGTTGGAATCACCACTTAATATGATTCAATTGAATCAAAACTAGTGTTAATCAACAATTAGAGTGGATGGAGTAACTAAGTGCTGAGAAAATATTAACAAGATGAAGACAACATTGTATTAACATAAATTGTTAAATAGCAAATTAGTACATATTGTATTCAAATTTTATCTCGTCAATATGACTCTAAATAATTCGGAAGCATGATATATAAAACTAAATTGAAATAAAAACAAAAGTTGTGATGAAAAGCGTTTGGTCTATTAAGGATACTATACAACAAGTATTATAAGATATCAATGTTGTTGATTATCTTATTAGTCCCTTCCTTTAGGCCAGGGATTATAGTAATCAATTCTTCTATTTTCCATTAGTCTACATATAGTTCAAGACATTTTAAGTTAAAGTTTTGACAAACATTGAATTTTTTGAAGGTGTATTTCAGTTTTTATACTAAGTTTTAAGCTTTGATGCCTTATTTGGCCTCATTTCGAGGCAAGGATATTTTTATTTGGTTTCAAACTTAGGAAATCAACAATAAAAGTATAAAAAATCATATTTCTTTGCTTCGACCTGGATTAATGTTGGGATTCTAAGTTAGCATTACTCTCCAACATTAAATGTTTCATATTTGAACATATATTAAAGCCAAGTAAAACTCAACGTATCCTTCAACGTGGCATGAATTACATAGTTCTCTTGCCACAACCCTTTGTAGTTGTCTGGCTTTGTTATACGTGTCCTTTGCAACTCTTTCTTGCATGTCTCTCCCTTCTACTTCTTCCATTTCTAATACCTTGTTAGCCATCATTGATAAGACTATATTTTCTTTGTTGTACAAGCCTGCATTTTATTGCCTCCTATATTTTCTTTTTTGTACAAGCTTGCATTTTGTTTCCACCTTTGCTCAAGGACTGGAGATGGCGACTTATGGTTGTTGCTTCATTGCTATTGTTGGGTGTAGATAGAAGTTGAGCCTTAAGCATTTGCCACTATTGTTGGTCTGAACCTTCTGTTACACAACAAGTATCAATGTTATTCATTAAAATGAAAGACAAAATTATAAAAACTCTGTGAAGATATTCAAGGAATTGCTTTGAATTTCATTGATTTTGAATTTCATTAATTTTGCATCTATAGTTATTGTTTTCAATTCAGAAAATTGTTCATTTTTGTTCTATTCCGAATTGTTCAAAAAGTCTTCAAATTTATTCAAGAAGACATCAAAATTTATATCTTTAAGCATGATATGTCCATACCTTGATTTTTTCCAGAATTTATGACCTTGTACTACCTGTCTGTACCGATCCTCCCTCGTCTCCCTTGTGACCTGCCTGACTGATTTCTTGATTGATACTTGTCCTCTATCTATTGATACCTGCATGGGATCTTTTCAATTGATACCCCCAGATCTTATTTATACATGGATGGATCTTGCCGCTTGCTCACTGGTCGATGAATTGAGAGCTGGTCGATATCACCCTAGGCTGGGTGAAATAATCTGATGAAGAAGCTTGGCACGAGGGCCGATTGAACCCTGCGAGAACAATATGTACATATGATAACTTTCATTGTAGATCTATGCCTTTGCTTAAGCTTTGGTTTAGCTACCTCTTGCAGCTACATTTATTGGTTTCAATTCAACAAATTGTTCAAGGCCCTGAAAGTATTTCCTAAAATTATGTAGTCACTATTGTAAAGCCTTTATCGCTCACGATTTAACCATGCAGTTTCATCACACTTAAACAATCATAGAACAATACAAATCCACACATAGAATTTTTAAAATATAGATATGGGGCAATATATACTACAACAATACTATAAGTCAGATCAGACATAACCTTTAACACATCACAACGGGATACATCTGTGTCTATATTATCTAAAACAAGGACTTCTGTAGAAGAAAAGTGGTTTTTACAATTATATGAAGATGACTTGTATGTTGAATCTTTGGTGGACCCAAAACAACCTAATTTTTTAGATCAACACTTATAGGGAAGCCTTCCAGTAGTTGAGCCTGAGTACTATAATGTCTATTGATGCACATTCTATCCTTGGAAAATCATGATCATCGTCGTGTCTATCATATGAAATGACCAACCAAGAATTTTAGTGCCTTTATCTCACAATCCATATGTATGCGCTTGGTGGCATGCTCGTCAATATGCACCTTCTTCACAATGTCCTCTTAAACCCCACTTGAGTAATGAAAACTATTTGATGGATCCTTTCTATTTTGAACCTGCATAGATGGACTCGTCACATATTTCATGCTCAAAGCATCAATGACCACATTAACATATGCCCATTTCTCAATTTCCATGGCTTCAATTAAAACTATAGGTATTGGAAAGCACTACGAGTCTTTGCTATGAAGCTATGTTAACTATTGGTGTAGGTTCTATCTAAGCTTATTGCATCCAAAATGCATCTGTATGGTAAAAAATTGTGCTCCCATCGCACTTAACTAGCCCAACAGTTGTGCTGCCTTAGTACACATGTTTGAGGGGTTTCTAGTGTGTGCAATGCACCTGTACAAGCACTAAGTGCACTCCCAGTGTAGATAATCCCCAAACAAGGGAACTACGACCAAAATCCATACTTTCTCGAACCACAGCCTCCCTAGGAGTCTGTGACAGAGCATTCCTCCCTCATTAGTTTTATAGACACAATGTTAAAAATACCAGATTCTACAGAGTTTGTTCTTGAATCATAAGCTAAAAGAAATGCTTGAATACAATTTTAGAGCTGGATCAATATTTCAATCCTATTGAAAACAAATCTCAGAAGAGGGTTCTTACTCGACATTATACCAAGTAGTTGGGATAGAGTCGGTAATTGCTGGAGATGATGCACGAGCATCATGCATGCAAACTAGTTCTTACTCGCCATTATACCAAGTAGTTGGGATAGAGTTGGTAATTGTTGGAGATGATGCACGAGCATCATGCATGCAAAACAGGTGGAAGAATATGCACAAATATTCACAAACCTTCTCCAAATCACGTTCACGTTCATATATTGAAACATGTGGCATGTTTTCACTGAATCTAGAACCAGTCTCAGAAGGACAAGTATATCCTACACGTACGTGGTGTGTGAAGTCATTCCTTGTGAAATGGAGGATGTTATATTTTCTTTTTCACCATATCCAAACTACACAACCTACCTACATGTCCTTCCTACTCTAACACACAACCTACCTACATGTGCTTCCTACTTGTGGCAGGGACTTGTTGCCCTACAACTACCCTTGTTGAAGAATACATTTTACTATGCTATAGGAATAGTAAGCTTGTGATGGAAGTATGTAAACGATACATTTAAGCAAATACATTTATGGAATTTTCTTGTTATAGGATTCCTACTAAGATTACCTTTGTAGGAACGTCAATGAACTTAGTTAATAATACATTTAGGATTGAGCAGAAAGAACTTAAAGATATTCAAAGGTAAATTTTAATGGACCAATTAAATGATCTTTTATTAGAGGGACTTTAAAATTTATGTTGTTTATTTATGATTGATCAGACAGTTGAGAATCTTAGACTTTCCTACTAAGGTCCTTAAAAATGGGATACAATAATATAAACTTTAGTTATATTAAATAAATTGATTAGTAAAGGAATATTAAATAAATTGATTAGTAAAGGAATGGTAACAATGATTGAACATTAATAAGTTATTAGTGTAATCAATATTGTTTATATTGATTGACATTATGGTGGCATTTGGGAAATTATTGGTTTTAGATCTTGATGATATTTAGGTATTGGTTATTAAATATTTTTCAAAATTCTTCACCTATGCCTATGAAATGTGTTAAGGCCGAATTGTGTAAATATCAATAAAGTAGGTGCAATGAGTTTTTCTTGTAATCTTGTTATGTCACAGGTAGATTTCTAGACTCGGTTGGTATGTTACGTAGATCGTATTATGATGAAATGTTCGATCCTTGAACATATGATTTATTTTAATTTTTAAATGTTGAATTCTAGTCTTGATTTCTAGACTATGATTGGTTAAGGGAATTAGATATCTCCTTGTTCCTCAGAACAGTTGCTAGTCTTGATATCTTAAATGGTCAAAATCAATCAGATGAATCTTGGACTTGAGCATTGATTATGTGTCTTGGAGGTCCTAACCTTGCAGGTAGGTTGGGCGGGTAGGCATCCTAATTTGTTATCTTGTGATGTAGTAGATTGACGAATAACAATGATTTAGTTTTTATAACTTGCTATGTTGTGAGATTGATGAGAAAATATTGTATAAATGTTAATGATTGTATTACGTATAACACTTGTTTAATAGATGTTCAAAGAAAAAAAAATTACCATTACTGTTCCTTGTTTACTTTTATTTCTTGATAGAGGGTATGTTACATATGGTATCAGAGCGGGATCAACCCTACGACGTTGGATCGTTACACCTTCCACTTTGTTAAAATTAAATATTAAAGATGTATCCCTAATTAATTTTGAAATTTTTCCCATGCATGTAATCATGGTTAGAGGACGTAGGGGAAGTAGACGTCATGGTGTGGGAGGAACATGTGTGCCTCCTCTGGTTGTATCCACACCTGAGGGATCAAACCCTCAGGGAGATGTGAAGACTACTGATTAGGAGTAGGTTGCTGCGAGAGATGTGGCAGGTATGATGAAATCCTTCCAGAGGATGTCAGAGGCATTGATCAATCACCTAGATTGAGATGAGGGAAGAGTGTTTATGACCAATGAGGGTTCATAGAGTGCTCCAGCTGGTAGTAGTAGTATACACAGAGAACTCGAGAAAGTGAAGTTTCCCAAGTTCTAGGGTCCCACAGACGACTTAGTTATCGAGGCATGACCGGAGAACATGGCGATGTGCTTCACACTTCGTGATTACAGCTCCAACATGAAAGTCTGCATGGTGGTATTTAAACTGAAAGGGAGTGCTTTACTATGGTGGAAGACAATCCTATCTTAACTAAACATGGCTGTGGAAGATGTGTCATGGGAATTGTTCGAGGAATGATTCTGGGAGAGGTATTTTTTGGATGAATTCATTGAGAACCATCTTAATGAGTTCAACGCCTTACGACAGGGTAGTCGTATAGTGATGGAGTATGAGACTAGGTTCATGGAGTTACTGAGGTATGTTCCACATATGAACATGGAGAAGTTAAAGGTCAACACATTTTTATTTGGCCTTAACTTCAACATTCATGAGAAGGTGAGGATCCTAATGCCTCAGACATTGCACAATGCAGTTCAAAAGTCCCTCATAGCTGAGGAAGAACTAAACAGTGGGGGCCAGGGTATGCATCCTTCTAGATCGAATGGACAGATGACATCAGGAACACAAAAACATCATAAATCATCCAGACAAACTTCTAGGCATTGAGATATACCCAGAGGACCTATGTTCTCAACACCGAGATGACAAAATCCTCAACAAGGGACTCCTTATAGAGCACCATAAAAGTAGCAACAATGTCATCCATAGAAGCAGTAGTAGTTTAGGCCTGTTTAGTAGAACAAACCAGGATCACATACTTCTAGGCCAACAACATCTACTTTGGGGAACAGGAACACTGGACCAAAGACTGGATGCTGGACATGTGGAGAGAAACATTTCCAGTGAGATTATCCGATTGTGAATGCTAGAACGACCGGATCATCTAGACCCACTACAATTGGAAATTTTGGAAAATCCCATAGGATACATGATACAGTGAACAACCTTTAGGTCAAGCACCAGTCCACTGTACTTGATACGTCAAGTACGATTGCTGATTAAACTTTTAGTATTTCTATAGATCCAGGTGCTACAAAGAACTTTATTTTGAGTGCAATGTTAAAGAGAATTAAGGTAAATGTAGTCGAGCATGACATGTTCAGATACGTATAAATGGAATCGGGTTCCAAACAAAAGGTTGGAGG
This sequence comes from Picea mariana, assembly GCA_032191745.1. Taxonomy (NCBI): domain Eukaryota; kingdom Viridiplantae; phylum Streptophyta; class Pinopsida; order Pinales; family Pinaceae; genus Picea; species Picea mariana. Next base: position 18,341 of record JASDQU011103278.1, read on the forward strand.
GAAGGTTATGGACTGTATCATTATCTTGGGTGATTTTGTAACAAAGGCCAACCTATATATCATGATCTTAGGATCTCATGACATAGTGATAGGAATGGACTGGTTGGAATTGCATGATGTGATACTTAACTGCAAGATGAAACGGTTAAGTTTGACAGATGATTTAGGACAGAGTAGGGTGATTGTAGGAAGAAACCAAGGGGTTTCACTGAGATTTATTTTTTCTCTACAATTACAGAAAAGTATGTGAAAGGGATGCAAGTTATATGCCATCCTAGCACTTAAAAAAAAGGGGGAGATAGAAGAATTTGAAAACCTTCTAGTAGTATCAGAGTTTACAGACGTATTTTCGAAGGAACTACCAGGTTTTCCACCAGGAAGAGAACTTGAGTTTACCATATATTTGAAACCTGGAACAAAAACGATTGCAAGAAATCCATACCAGATGTCGACATTGGAATTACAGGATTTGAAAATGCAATTGAAGGAGTTGTTGTATTTAGGACTTATATGTCCAAGCATACCGTCATGGGGTGCGCCAATGATTTTTGTTCGAAATAAGGATGGGTCGTGGATACTTTGTATTGACTACCGTCAATTGAACAAAGCTATGATCAAGAAACAATATCCTTTACCAAGGATTGATAATTTGTTTGATTAGATGAAGGGAGTGATGGTGTTTTCTAAGATTTACTTGAGGTCGATATATCATCAGTTACAGATTAAGGAAGAAGATATCCATAAGACTACGTTTAAGATGACATTTAGACACTGAGTTTACGGTTTTACCTTTCGGTTTGATGAATTCCTTAAGGATATTCATGAGTTTGATGAATGGGGTGTTCCACAAATACTTGGACAAGTTTGTTCAAGTATTTATTGATGACATATTAATTTATTCTTGGACGAGAGAAGAACATGACAAACAGTTGAGATTTGTTCTACAATGTCTAAGAGAAAAAGCATTGTACGTGAAGCTATCAAAATGTTCTTTTTAGCAATCAAAAATTCATTACTTGGCACATATCATATCCGGGGAAGGTATCGTTGTGGATCCAATGAAAATTGAGGCTATTATGGAATGGCCAACACTGAAAAACATACAAGAAGTACGTAGATTTATGGGTTTAGTAGGATATTACCGACTATTCGTCAAAGGTTTTTCGAATATAGCAAATCCAATCACAAAATTGTAGAAGAAAAACAAGAAGTTTGTATGGACTGAGAAATGCACGGAAGCACTTCAAAATCTGAGAAATGCATGAAAGCACTGAAGGTCCTGGACATGGACAAGGATTTATTCATATGCACAGACACATCCAAGGAAGGTTTAGGTAGAGTTTTGATGCAAGACGATTGAGTGATCTCTTACATTTCAAGGAAATTGATAAGGCATTAGGAAAACTATGCAATGCATGACTTGGAGTTATTAGCAATTGTATATTCCTTCAGAGTATGGAGACATTATATGATTGGATGAAAATTTGAATTAAAGAAAGATCACTTTGGATTGCAACATATATTTACATAGAGTGACTTGAACACACGACATAGGCATTGGTCATAATTACTTAGCGAATATGAATTTGAGATCTCGTATATTAAGGGAATGGTGAAAAAATTATCAGATGCATTGAGTTGGAGACCACACATATTCTCAATAATACCTCTTAAGACAAATCTTCAAGAAAATATTCTAGCTCTACAGATTGACTATGATTGGTATAATGAAGTTAAGGATATTATGAGGATGTCAGTGGCATTGATCAACCGCCTGGATCAAGATGAGAGAAGAGAGTTTGTTCCCATTGAGGGTTCATAGTGCGCTCCAACTGGTAGTATTAGTATACACAGAGAACTCGAGAAAGTGAAGTTTCTTGAGTTATGGGGTGTGATGGATGACTTAGCCGTCGAGGCATGATTGGAGAAAATGGCGATGTGCTTCACACTTCATGATTACACCACCTACATGAAATTTTGCATGGTGGTATTTCAAGTGAAAGGGAGTGATTTTCTATGGTGGAAGACACTCCTACCTCAAATAAACATGGTCGTGGAAGACGTGTCATGAGAATTGTTCAAGGAATGATTCCAAGAGAGGTATTTTTCAGATGAATTCATGGAGCACCAAATTAATGAGTTCAATGCCTTACGACAGGGTAGTCATACAGTTCCAGAGTATGAGGCTAGGTTCATGGAGTTACTGAGGTATGCTCCACATATGAACACAAATAAGTTAAAGGTCAAGAAGTTTGTGTTTGGCCTTAAATTCAACATCCGTGCAAAGATGAGGATCTTAATGCCTCAGATGTTGCACGATGCAGTTCAGAATTCCATCATAGCTGAGGAAGAACTGAATAGTGGGGGTCAAGGAAGGACTCCTTATAGACTTACTGGACATATGACATCAGGAGTGCAACAACATCAAACAACAGCTAGACATACTTATGGGCATCGTGATACGCCCAGAGGACCTATGTTCTCGACATCGAGACAAAAAAATCCTCAATAGATGACTCCTTATAGAGAACCTAAGAAGTAGAAACAACTTTGTATGTAGCATCAATTTTTTTTTAGGATTGTTCAGAAGAACAAACCAGGATCACACACTTCCAGGCCAACAACATCTACTTCGGGGACAAGGAGCACTGGACCGAAGAATGGATGCTAGACATGTGGAAATCCACATTACCAACGAGATTTTCCGATTGAGAAGGCCAGAGCAACCGGATCATCTAGACCCACTATAGTTGGAGATTTGGGAAAGGACCATAGGACACATGCTACAGTGAACAACTATCAGGCTAGGCACCATTCCACTGTTCTTGAGATGTCAGGTACGATCGTCAATCAAAATTTTAGTATTTTGATAGATCCAGGTGATACAAAGAGCTTTATTTCAAGCGCAACGCTAAAGAGAATTAAGGTAAAGGTAGTCAAGTAGGAAGAGTTTAGATACGTAGAAATAACATTGAGTGCCAAAAAGAAGGATGGAGGGAAGGTTATTGAATGTAGCATTAACTTGGGTGAATTTGTAACAAAATCCAACATATACGTCACAATATTAGAATCTTATGACATAGTCATAGGAATGGACTGGTTGGAATTGCATGATGCGATACTTAATTGAAAGACGAAACAATTAAGTTTGATGGATGATTTAGGACAAAGTAGGGTGATTGTAGGAAGAAACCAATGGGTTTCACTGAGATTTATTTTTTCCCTACAATTACAAAAAAGCATGTGAATGGGATGCAAGTTATATGCCATCCTAGTACTTAACAAAAAGGGTGAGACAAAAGGATTGGAAAAACTTCCAGTAGTATTAGAGTTTACAGACATATTTCTGGAGGAACTACCGGGTTTTCCACCAGAGAGAGAACTTGAGTTTACTGTAGTTTTGAAACCTTGAACAAAACCGATTGCGAGAAATCCATATCAAATGTTGAGACCGGAATTGCAGGAGATGAAAATACAATTGAAGGATTTGTTGGATTATGAATTATACATCCAAGCGTATCATCGTGGGGTGTGCCAGTGATATTTTTTATAAATAAGGATGGTTTGTGGAGAATTTGTATTTAATACCGTCAATTGAAAAAAGCTACGATCAAGAACCAATATCCTTTACGAAGGATTGATGATTTGTTTGATTAGATGAAGGGAGCGACGATGCTTTCAAAGATTGAATTGAGATTGGGATATCATCATTTACAGATTAAGGAAGAATATATCTCTAAGACTACATTTAAGACAAGATTCAGACACTATGAGTTTATGGTTTTACCTTTCGGTTTGACGAATTCCACGAGGGTATTCATGAGTTTGATGAATGGGGTTTTCCACAAATACTTGGACAAGTTTGTTCGATTATTTATTGATGACATACTGATTTATTCTTGAATGAAAGAAGATAATGAAGAACACTTGAGATTGGTTCTACAGTGTCTAAGAGAAAACAAATTGTATGGGAAGCTATCAAAATGTTCTTTTTACCAATCAAAAATTCATTACTTGGAACATATCATATTTGGTGAAGGTATCGTTGTGGATATAGTGAAAGTAGAGGCTATTATGGAATGGCCAGCACCGAAAAACGTACAAGAAGTATATAAATTTATGGGTTTAGAGGGATATTATTGATGATTCGTTGAATATAGAAAATCCAATCATGGAATTGCAGAAGAAAAAGAAGAAGTTCACATGGACTGAGAAATGCACGGAATCATTTCAAAAGCTCAAAGATTTGTTAACAAAAATTTCGATACTAAAGGTCCTTGGCATGGAAAATAAATTCTTGTATGCACATATGCATCCAAGGAAGGTTTAGGTAGAGTTTTGATGCAAGACGGTCAAGTGATCACTTACATTTCAAGGAAATTGAGAAGGCATGCAGAAAACTATGCAACGCAAGACTTGGAGTTATTAACATTTGTATATGCCTTGAGAGTATGGAGACATTATCTAATTGGATGAAAATTTGAATTAAATATAGATCACTATGGATTGCACCATATATTTACACAGAATGACTTGAACGCATGACAGAGGTGTTGGTCATAATTACTTAGCAAATACGACTTTGAGATCTCGTATATTAAGGGAATGATGAACAAAGTAGAAGATGCGTTGAGTTGGAGACCACACATATTCTCAGTAATACCTCTTAAGATGAATATTCAAGAAACAATTCTAGCTCTACAGATTGACGATAACTAGTATAAGCAAGTTAAGGATATTATTGGATAAAATACCATGATGGTACCGAAGTTTGAAGGTTATTCATTGGAAAATGACAGATTGTTGTTATTTAATGACAAAATTTAAGTACTTCCTAACGACGAATTAAGAAGTTTGATCTTAAGTGTAGCTCATCAATCTATATACATGGCTCATCCTGAAGTCACGAAGATGAAGGCATACCTTAATCCTTTATTCTTCTTTAAAGGAATGAAAGCAGAAATAGTTAATTATGTGGGGAGATGTTTAGAATGTTAGTAAGTGAAGTTTGGACATAGACATCCAACGAGATTGTTACAACCACATGCTATTCCTGAATCGAAATGGGAGGTCATTTCAATGGATTTTATTGTGGGATTTCCACTCACAACAATGAGACACAATTCAATTTTAATGGTATTTGACACTCTGACAAACAGTGCACACTTTATTCCAATGCGTACGATGTATCAGGTGCCAGACATAGCTAAAGTATTTGTCAATGAGATTGTGAGATTACATGGTGTACCAAGAAGGCTCATATATGATCGAGGATTGATGTTTACAAGACTATTTTGGACCAATTTCCAAGAGACATTTGGAACGCAACTGATTTTTAGTACAACATATCACCTAGAGACAAACAAACAAACATAAAGAAAAAACCAGAATTTTGGAGGATATGTTGCGTATGTATGTAATGTTTCAACAAAAACTTTGGGAAGACTTCCTTCCATTGGTCGAGTTTTCATACAACAAAACCTACCAGAGTACGATTAAGATTGCACCGTTTGAGTTTCTTTACGGGTGACCCTGTTAGACGTCGTTGAGTTGGGATCAAATGGAGGATAGGGTCCTGGTGGGACCGAAAGTGATTCAAGAAATGGAAGAATAGATGCAATAAATAAGACAAAGGATAAATGAAGTGTAGGATTGACATAAGAGTTATGTTGATGCACATCACGTTGACCGCAGTTATATGGTTGGTGACAGAGTTTTCTTACGGGTAAAACCACACAAGAGTTCAATCAAGTTTGGAAAGGGTGATAAAATCTCTCCTAGGTTTGTGGGACCTTTCGAGGTTGTGGAAAGGAAAGGACTCGTGGCTTATCATCTAGCCTTTCCTGATTCTTTGAGGCATATGAATGATGTTTTCCATGTATCAGTTTTACAACATTATATTAATGATCCATCACATGTTATTGACATGAGTTCTATGCAGGTGTGGGATGAGGGTGCTCTCATGGTGGAGCCAATCCGCATTCTAGACCATCGCACTCGACAAATACAACGTCAAATAGTCGATTAGGTAAAGGTCTAGTGGGACAACTATAGTACACACTCGACTACATGGGAGGATGAATATGAGATGCGTTAACATTTTCCTTACTTGTTTGATAGGTTAGATAGATAGATCTATGTCAGATACATTTATTTACTTGCATTTTATATACTATACAAAATTCGAGATGAATTTTAAAACAAGAGGAGGTGTACGTAACATACCGTTCTATTGAGCACATTTATATTGACTTATTATTTGAGGACACTTGCGTGCAAGTGATCTGATTATGGTACATTATGATTTAGTTTTGATTATGATTTATATATGACGATGATGATGTATTATGATTCATTATTACTTTCAGATGTGTATGTATTGGAAGATATTATTGACGAGTTCTTTCAAGTGTGCAGGACACATGACAGGTTATGGATGCTAATGGCATCAATGACCTTCCTTGGACTTCAAATTGAGTCAGGGAGTGTATTGCATTATGTTTGATTTTTTCATTTTATGCACTTGTGATATATGATTGATTACAGTATGATTTATGTATATGGATTTTTGACACTGTTTTTGTCAGTGAATGCAATCTTGACGATGCTTTCTAATCCGACTCACATACGGAGTAAAGGGGCCATCACATAAACCAGATATTGAGGGAGAGGTGTGGAAGAGTCCCTATCACAACCTACTAACACTCCCACCATGACCTGAATTGTATGTTAACAATTACCTAGTTCGATAGGTCCATGATGCCGTGAGGGCGAACTGAGATAGTCAATCACAAATAATTCTAAGGGATGTGAAATAAGGTGGAATCCTTATTCCTTAGAATCCCTTAGTCTCTCAGAAGGTTGACCGAGTGGAGTGTTGACTCCAAGGGTCGGAAAAAATTCCAAAACCAGTCAAAGGTGAGTGGCATCCATAGAGCACAAAGGTACATCTTGAAGGGAACGTCATGTAATTAAAATGTGAGTAAATAAATCTAGACGGCCTAGGGAAATTAATGAAATAATTAGACCTTGTTAGAACATGGAATTAAGTAATCAGTAAAGTATAAACTAGAAGCCTAACAAGAGCCTAAGACTAAGTGTAAGACTAAATATAAGTCTAAATTTAAATGAGAAACTAAATAAAAATATTAAAGGAATTAAAGGAATTAAAATAAAATCAAACTCTAGGAAGAAAGTGAATAAAAATCTAAAGGTTGGATAAAGTGCACATGTATGCATGAATTGAATAAAAGAGATTTTTAAAATAGAAATAAATAATAATGTGAGAGAATAGGTGTACATATAGAATAATATCTTGAGTCAAACTACCACTAAGTCTAACTAGAAGAAGACTCCTAGTCTAACTCTAACTAATATCTAGTTAGGAGACACTCATTAAATGAGAATTTGGGGAATAGAGGGACAACTAAGAGCAAAAATAGGAACACATTGGGGAATGTGAGGAAAATAATTTTTAAAATAAAATAAAAATGATAATTACTTGTGCAACTTGGGGAGAGTGTGACAAGTGTGTGGGTGAATAATCTTAATTAAAATTTATTTAAAAAGTTAATTACTTGTGCATGTGGACAAGTGTCAATGAGAATTTACCTATAAAAGAATTTGGGTAAAAGAGAAAAGGGAGCACCTTTTCATAGTACTGTTATGTTACCAAAATTGTGTTGAATGTGTTTTACTTGTGAGAGTTGGGAATTCAAGCTTGAGAAGGAGTGGAAGCTCTTCCTTGCGAGGCAAGATTGGAGCTATTTTTTTTCTTGTTTCTTGTGTGTGGCCCCTTTGCATCTCGGGGGGATAAGGGGGGAGAAGAGTACCTCTAGTGTTGGCTGGGAGGTACCAGTGAAGTTGTGTGATTAGAAAGTGGGAGTAAGAAGGTAACGTAAGTCATTGAAGGAAATCCTCAATTCTCCATCATCATCGGTTCCAGTATTTTATTTCTGGAATTTCTATTGTGGTAATAGTCAATTTGTAAATTAGAATTTGTAAATTTGTATAATCGATACAACTCCTGTATTATAGAAATTTGTATGGGTGATGAATTTATATGCAAATAGGAGAATTTAGGATTTGTACAGTAACTGTCAAATGTTACTTTTCAAATTTAGAATGTTGTGGGTTCATTGTAATTTTTTTCTGAAATTCCAAGTAACTCGAACTGTGTATGATCATTGTTAATGTAATGACTAGTTTGAGAAGGTAGATCTTTGTATGATCATTGTTAATGTAATCACCAGTCTGAGAAGGTGGATATTTGTATGGTCGTTGTATATCATTTTGAAATTCAAATTTAATTTTATGGATGCCATAGTATTAAATTGCAGTTTTGTAAATTAATGTTTGGGGTCACTATAATATTGAATTTCGATCTCGATTGAATCTAGTGATGGCCACTGATCGCTTAAGATAACTGTAAATCCTAGAGTTAGATTTTATTTGGTAGCTATAATACATCAATGTTTCATTGAAACCTGTGCAGGATATCTAGCTAAAGCAAGTACAGACAATTCTTATCAAGAAAGGAAACGAGATCCAATATGGAAGAATGAAAAAATATATTCACACTACTCCAATGAGATGATGATTGATACATAGATGATGATCAATATGATACAATGAATGAGTGGAACAAAATCATATATAGGACATAACTTTCCATAATAGAAGAATGCATGCATGCATAATAGGATAATAGTGATGATCTAAAATAGAACTAGTCAGTTAACTCCCACTGAACTAGTGTGCCAAAAAACAAAATTCTCCAACACCCCCTTTGAACATCACTATGGAGTAAAAAATGAGTCTCGGCTACTAGGACATATTAGGTACTCATGTACAATTCAAATAATGAACACTAAATAAAAATGAGGAAAGAGGGAAAACCACGTGGGAACAAAACCCCCCCTCAAAAGACAATGCATCAAAAGAAGAAAATGGCAGCTGCTACACAACTGTGTTCTTCACTGCAAGACGATCCCGCAAAGTCTGAAACATATGCTCACTGAAAATATTCATGAATATGTATGCATGTTTATGGATCTGATGAAGTCCTTTGGAAACTTATCTAGCCTTGTACCTCTTGATCCTGTGGATCCATCTACACCTGAAAATATTCATTTTTGGTGGAAGTGGAACCAGATGCCAAGTCTGATTCTTTAGGAGTGAGTCATACTCCTTTTGCATGGATGTTTTCCAAAATGTATTGCCCACAACCTGATTGTAGAGCCGTGGATAAGAATATTGAACCATATAGAAATGCATGGGCATCGCATGTTCAAAAGTTGAAAGTATATGAGAAGGCTCCTCATGCTGATATCGAGTCCTCCTCAAATCCAATGGATTCCCTGCAAGGTTTCTTGCTTCCTGAAGTGTGTTATGTATGAAACTAATTGAACCATAAGAGTATCTGCATATTGCATTGGAGATACATGCAAAGTAATATCCCTATGTGTAAGTAAAAAAGATGATTCACCATCAGAAAACTTAGTGAATTTATACAACCTTGACTTGTGATCCACCTCACCAATTGCAATTATGAAATTGTCATGCATGTCAGTTACTGAAACTGAATATGATGTATATTCAACCTTTTTACCTTTATGAGTGATCTGATAAACTGAGAGAAGATTCATAGAATTCTTTGGAACATGTAAAACATTCTCAAAACTACCATTATGTAGTTCCACTCACCCCTCTCCTGCTACGTCTATTGGAGTATCATCCCCCATGAGAATAGAGGGTCTTGAGCATGGAATCAAAGAAGAGAAAATGTTCTCTTTCACTGCCATATGATGGGATGCACCCGAATATATAATCCATGAATCAAATGAGGAATTAATTGCAACAAGAGAATGATGATTACCTTTCTTAGGAGAAATATATTCTCCCTTCTGCTTCTTGGCTCCCTCTAGAATGAAGTTTCCAAAGTTGTTTTGCTGAAGTTCCTATGACATAAGATCGATCTATTTCTTCATGCATGTGGATTCTTCATGATTTAGTTTATTGCAATAAGTGCAATGCTTTCCCTTATTCTTTTTGTTGGAATCTGAAGAGTCTTTGGAACCTGGAGAATCATTGAAGGGCTTGGAATATCCCTCCTTCTTTGGCTCTGGATGTTGTGATTTCCCCTTTCTTTTATGTTTGGATGATCATTTCCCATCATGCAGGGTTAGTGCACATGCTTTAGGATGTTTGATTAGGCCCATATGAATGATTTGTTTATTCTCATGTGCGAGAGAATCAACGAATTGATCCATGGTAGGAATATTCTAATTTGTTCCCATGAGAAACCTGCCTGAATGGAAAGTGGAAACATAGACAACATATTCTGGTCCTAGCTTGGCCAAGATTGTTAGAATAAGTTAGTCGACTTGTTTAGACTTATCGATACCACAATATGCTAAGCTCAATATCAAATATTTAAACTTGGTAAATAAATCCTATATATTATCAAAACTTTTAGGATCCAAAGTATTCAACTCTACCTCAAGCATGTGACCTCTCATGTGATCCTGCTTTCCAAACAAACTTTCCAAGGTGGTCCAGATATCGTTTGGAGTCTTTCATGTGGCAACATGAAACCATATATCAATTGAAATCAATTCAATAATAAGTCCCGTGGATTCATCCTTTCGGTTCACCCATCTCATCTTCTCAATTGCTAATGTAGGTTATGTTTCTGTCCCCATCGTCAAGTTGTATAGTCCTTTCCTTCTTAGTTGGAATTCTTCCTTGGGATTCCAATCAAAACAATTGTATGGTGTGAGGATTACCACCAAGTTTGATTGTATAATAGGTTTCCTATCCATATCTCCCACTGTTTCTAAGAACCCCTAAAAATTTACTCTCAATCTGCAAGTGAAAAACTAAGAAATCACTGCAGAAAAGGCACTTTAAGTGAAAATTCGTATAAGTTTCAGTAGACTATCTTCCGACTTACTTTATGAGAAAATGATGAGGAATCTCACCTAACGGTTGAAAATCCACTTGCATAATGGGTCGATTTACTTATCACATGAGTCATTTCCTCAAAATGTTAATATTTTGGGAGAAATCACTTCAGAAAGGTACGACTATGGATTTGTATCAGTTTCAGGAGACGATCTTTCAGCTTACTTTCTAGGAAAACAATAAAGAATTTCTCCAAATGGTTGAAAACCCACTTGCATAATGTGTCGATTTACTTCTAACATGAGCCATTTCCTCAAAAAGTTAATATTTTAGGATAAATCTCTACCAAAAGGTAAGACCACGGATTTGTCTCATCGAAACTTTGATTTTTCTTATTCTTTGGCTTGTCTGGCTTGCTCCAAGTAGCATAGCTCTGATACCATGTAAATGTTTCATTGAATCGTGTGCAGGAGATCTAGCTAAAGAAAGTACAAACTGTTGAAATAATGTAACTGCAAAGATTATTCTTATTATTATTGATATTTTATTTATAGGATCAATCCCCATTGTGGATTGATCATGTTGGATATTGTAATAGGACCAAATCCCCTTTTGTGGATTGGTCAACAAACAATTATAGTAGGCAGAATAAGAAGTTGGCCCCAGCAGTTAATAAGAAGACCCAGAAATATAATAAAGGTGGGTTTAACCACCCAGATTGAGAAGTTGTCCCTGCCAGTGAAAAGACACTTCACACGTGCCAGAACTTGTATAAATAAGGGAGGATAGCGCCTCATTTGAACACAACTCACTTACTTAGTTTGAGAGACAAGTTTTGATCTGTTACCAGCAAAGGAGAGAGAGAGTGGCACATATCTTGGAGAGGACTTTCTATTTTAGCATAGAGATTTCTTGGCATTATATTGGCTATCTATATTAAGGAAGTTTTGCTCGGTTTTCTTCCCCTAGAGGGTTTCCTAGGATAAATGTTGTGTCTCTTATGAATGTGTATTTCTCAATGATCTTGTTCTTATGTTTCTATTATCTATTGAAATGCAAAGAACTATAATAATGGCATA
>JASDQU011103279.1:6570-16999 GCA_032191745.1 Picea mariana
GAATTCCTGCCAGAACCTCTATGCATACTGGAAAGAAAGGAAACCCCACTCAAGAACCGAACCATTGCACAGGTCAAGGTGCAGTGGAAACATTTTGGCCCCGATGAGGCTACATGGGAAATGGAAGATGCCATGAAACAGGTATATCCGATTTTGTTTACTTCTGTACATAGACATCATATTGATAGATAGAACATCGAGGATGATGTTCCTTTAAGGGGGAGGGAATTGTAACACCCTGCTTTAGCCAGTTTGTAAATATAACTATATTGGCCAGGAACTATGGCAAACTTGAAGGTGTGAACGTTTGTTTTGATGGACCTTTGTATAAAAGGTCGATAAATGTAAATTATGTTATGAATGTGTGTTACATGACTGATGAGAGGGGGATGTGCTAAAAGAGACCATGATGTCTAATGAACCATCTGAAGGTTCATGCGATCTGGATCTGGAAACCTTATGCAAGAAAGAGTAGCTCTCTGAGGTCTCGAAGTCGTGGGAGTCTGAAGCTCTGAGAGGTTGAATTTCGTGATTCAATCTCATAAAGGATAGCAAGTCCAATTATCGAAAGGGATTATTTCATCATTTAGTAAACGAAAGGTCGGGATCCTTTCGGAAATACCCCAGATCTGTCAAGACCAATGGATCTAGAGGAGGAGCGCAAGTGTTAATGCCTCGACCCCTTCAGCCTTCGCAAGTAGCGATGGGGTCCAGGACCATAGGTCCAAGGATATGTCAGAGTTCTATTGACCGTTGATCTTAACCTTGGCATAGGTAGGATAATGGACTCGGCAAAGTCATGAAAGTCCCGAAGAAATCGAAACCGTCCACCGGTAGAGGACACATGGCGTTCGGGTAACATTTCGCTGACTCGCGACTTGGAGTGGTCAAAGGGTAGGACTGCACAAACTCACAATTTGAGAAATCGTGACATGATCATGATCGTTGATCTAGGAGTGATCTGGGCTGTCGGTTTATGCATGAACGAGTTTCGGTGTTTCGGCGACCGAGAGACCAAAGGGAAAGACCCCTCGGTTTCGTAAGTCGTGAAATCCCAGTATATGAAACCTCGACGTGATCTGTGGATTGGCCCTATGTCATAGGACAGGGTCATGTGGTAGAAGGAGGAGGTAGGTGCTAGCAGTTGGCTAAGGGTATAACTTGGGGATCAGCATTTCAAGACTCGAGATTTCGAGAAAATGAGAAGTTGAGGGACGCGAAGTCTCGATGAGATCGAAGACTCAGCCCCTGGCCATGCTGAGTGGTCACATGGGTGAAGGGTTTATATAGGTGTTATAGGAATCAGGATTTCGGGGAACAGAGAGTGAGAGCTAGCTCACGTTCATTATCCCAATACACAAAATTGCGATACGATCACAGTCGTTGATCGAGAGGATAGCACAGGACCGTAGATCTGATTTCTTGGGAGGGAACTGGAGGTCGAGAGTTTGAGAGTAAGGGTCTGGGTGGATTCACATCCTGAAAGTCCTGAAATGCGAAGCATCTCTCATAAGCACACGGTCATACCTTGTGGTCATATGGGGAAAGCTCGTGTCTTATGTGGGTTTGTGCAGTCAGGGTTCAATGAGGTCTGAGGATTTGTTAGTAGGACCCCAGTAGGGAGTCGAAGAGCTGATTTGGCTTGAAAACGAGAATATAAATTTTTTATTCTTATTCACGCCCATCGTGGGGGTGTTATAGTTGAGAAATTTTTTCTTAGAGAGATGTGTAATTTATTACATGTTCAATATAGATGGTATTTGGAATATTAACTTATTCTAATCAACAAAGTGTATCTTGTGGGACATGGAGGGAAGGAAAAAATCGATGCTCTAAGGTTCTTTGCATGCAAGTAGGTTTGGCCTCCTTAGTAGGGGGAGAAGAGAGTTTTGAATTCAAAGTAGGTGGGTTCTATCTATCAGGATGTCAGATCCCACGACAAGAAAGGCATTAGAGGAAGGGTCATCGGAGGAGACCCGTAAGTCTTTTAAAGAAGTAGTCAAAGGTAGCCCCGAGATCATAAGTGAGGATGTCGAGAGGGGTGGGGTATGCAAGGGGTAGACCAAAACTCATAAAAAGGACGAGAAGGAGATAAACTTGCAGAGTCAGAAAAAGATACTAAAAAATGGTTGCTTAGCTAAGACATTAAAAACTCCTAAGTACATGGTAACGTCGAATGGGATAGGTAATTACATCCAATGGATGCGAGACCATGCCTTAATTGAGAAATTTATGGGGATTTGACCCTTAGAGAAATCTCTCCAACTTTGGATAAAGGAGAGATGGAAATTTAAAGGGAAAATAGATCTGCGGCTGGGGTCAAAAGGTTTCTTCATAGTAGTTTTCAGGGAGCCGAGGGAACAAGACAGAGTGTTTGAGGAGGGCCACTATTTCTTCAACTCAATCGGTCTCCATATGCGATTCTAGATGGAAAGGTTTTCTCCAGAAAAAGAAAACTTCACAGCGGCTATGGTCTGGATCAAAATGTACTCCCTTTCTAGAGAATTATGGGAGTTAGATATTCTAGAGGGCACAAAAAACACATTTGAATCCTTTGTCAAAACTTCTCTGAGGTCACAAAGGAAGCCATGCATATTTCCTATGTTAGAATTTGTGATTATATGAACGTTGCAAATGCCCTACATGAGTCAATAGTAATCTCATACAAAGATGAAGAATGGAATCAAACTCTTGACTATGAGAACATTCCCTTCCATTGCAGGAAATTCCATGTCCATGGCCATTTATTCATAGCTTTACCACTAAATGCACCCGCTCAAGGGAATAAAGCTAAGGAGGAAATAGATCTGAAAGGCTTCACCAAGATTCAGAGTAAAAGGAAGGTTGGAAGACACAAACCTAATCATCCCACAACCATTAGAATCAAGAACTCTACGAATAGATTCAAGATCTTGGAAGGAGAAGCTAATGAAATTTTTGAGGACGAAAACCTAAAGAAACATACGTCAAAGACCAAGCAATATACAGAAACAGGGGAAGATTTATCTAAAAGATGAAAAAAAAGACAGATTTGGAGAAGGAGGCAACACTGTTGAAAGACGTAGTAATGAAGGAAACCCAAGGATCTGCTTCAGATTCAGAAGAGGAATCTGACCCAGATACGTACCATGATATGGAGCTAGAGGAAATTGCAGTAGATCTACCAGCCCTCAAAGAGACCCATGGAGCCCAGAAAATAAAAAACCTCACCATCTCCCAATTGAGAAAGCTTCAAATAGATTTGATGAAAGGAAAATGGGAAGGATCTAGTCAAGGCCTGGAAGCAACAATGCCTGGGAACCTGGGAATAATACTAATCCCCTTAAGGCCCAGAATAATCCCACAGGAGAGGGAAAAAAGAAAGGAAGAAAACCATATCGCCAAAAAATTGAAGAAGCGAGAGCCATAATGGTCGACTCAGAAAAAGTGATCTGCCTTCCGAATAACTATTTCCCCTCCCAACCCAAGTGTTGATTATGAAGATTACATCCTAGAATATAAGAGGTATGAATTTCCTGTCAAACCAAAGGATGCTAAAGAAAATAATATTGCTAGAGAAGGTTGATATTATCCTACTTCAAGAAACCAAATGTGATGTTGGAAACATTAACAAAATTACCCAGAGAATATGGTCGGGATGTGAAGCTAGATGGATAGTTGCAGAAGGTTCTTCTGGAGGAGTTTCTACTCTATAGGACCCGAAAGCCATGGAAATGGAGGAATTCTCGGTAAGGCATAGGTTTCTCACCCTAAAATTCAAAATGAAAACATCATAAGAGGAAGGATATATCACGAATGTTTATGGTATGAATCCACCCAATCTAAAGAGAGGTTTCTTGGATGAAATTAACCTCCTAGGATCTGCCATAAATAATCATGTATGGATACTGGGAGGGGATTTCAATATGATTAAGTCCCCATTAGAAAAGAAGGGGGATCTTTGGAGGTTAGATCCTGAGAGTATATCCTTTAGAGAACTTATAGAAAGGATTCACCTAGTAGATGTCCCCACTAGGAATGCTCTTTTTACTTGGAATAACAAAAGGGGAAATGAACATAGGATTGTTGTTTGCCTTGATAGGTTTCTTATATCAGAAGATGGCTTTCAGTCCAAACAAGGTATCTCTGCAGGTTTTCTCCCCTACCATGGTTCAGATCATTGGCCCATCATCCTGGAATGACCCCTGGTGTGGAAGCAAGGGCCCATCCCATTTCGATGTGAGAAATTCTGGCTTGACCATCAAGATTTTTTTCCCAACTTATCTTCTTGGTGGAAAGTCCTAAAAGTTATCCACATAAATAAAATGTTCTAGTTCCAACAAATACTAAAGCACGTAAGGGGGTGAATTAGAAAGTGGAACAAAGAAGTTTTGGGGAATATCTTCGAAGAGAAGAGGAAATTAGAAAAAGAAATGGAAGTTATCCAACACCAAGGTATTAAGGGGAACTCCTCTTCAGAGCTCAATTCTCGGGAGGATGAAATAAGAGAAGGTATAACGAAAAGAGACCACGAGGAAGAGACATTATGGAAGAAAAAATCTAGGATCCAATGGATTAAATAAGGGGACAAGAACACCAATTTCTTCCACAATTCCTTAATCGAAAGAAGGAACCAAAATAGAATTGTAAGTATCAGATCATAGGATAGGAGCACCAAATTTAAATAGGAGGGCATCAAGGAAGAGCTTCTGAATTATTATAGGGACCTCATTTCTAAACCTGAGGTTAAAAAACAAGGGGAAATCTAAAAAATAATTGAAGCCCTCCCCAGGCTGGTCCCCCTGGAACAATCCGAAAGTATGATGAGGCCATCTTTCGTAGAGGAAGTAGAAGAGATTGTCAAGAATATGGCCCAAGGAAAATCCCCAGGCCCGAACAACTTCACCATTGACTTATTCCAACTGGGTGGCCAATTCTTGGTAATGATATATGGGAAGTAGTTGAATAATATCACTTTTCTAGAACCATTTTGCAAGTGGTCAATGTTACTTTCATCACATTAATCCCTAAGAGTAAAGGAGCCAACAATGTAGATAAGTTTCGTCCTATATTTTTATGTAATGCCATTTATAAAATTATTTCCAAATTGATAGCTAACAGGCTTAAGCCAATACTTCCATTTATTATCTCTCAAGAAAAAGGAGGTTTCATGGAAGGTAGGTAGATATTGGATGGGATCATAATATCCCCTGAGGCTATTCATTGCTTTAAGGTTTCAAAGAAAGCGGGGATGATGATGAAATTGGATATGTCTAAAGCATATGACAGGATAAATTGAGATTTATTGAGGAATATGTTACTTGCTTTTGGTTTTGGCGGGGACTGGGTGGAATGAGTCATGAACCTAGTTTCCTCAACCTTCTTCTCCATCCCGGTGAATGGTTCCCCCTCCAAGACCTTCAATGTTTCTATGGGTCTTCGTCAAGGAGATTCACTATCTCCCTTCATTTTCATCATCTTGGTGGAAGGCCTCGTGTGTATCTTGGCCCAAGCTAAAAGGAAAGAGGACATCAAAGGAATCCCCCTTATTCAAGGAGAGGATGCTCTATCCCATCTACAGTTCGTGGATGACAATCTTCTTATGGGGCTTCCCACGATGAAAGAACTTCAATCCTTAGAAAAAAAATTGGGTATGTTTAACCTGGCCTTAGGCACGATCATTAACCAGGAGAAATCCCAGGTCCTTTTCTTCAATACTCCCCAGTCAATCCAATGACAATTGGACACTCTTTTAGGATTTCAACCCTCTGTACTTCTGGCTAAATATTTAGCCCCCCCCCTCCTCAAAGCTCTCCATAATCCTTCATGGGAGGATATCATGACCAAACTGGAAGCCAAACTCAGTAGTTGGACTCGCAACTTTCGCTCTTTTCCTGGTCATGTCCTCTTGATCAAGTCACTCCTCTTGACCCTCCCTTTGTACCTCTTTTCAATTTTAGCTGCCCCTATGAATTTCCTCAAGAAAATTCAATCTCTTGAATGTAAATTTCTTTGGGGGGGAGCCTAAAAAGAGAACAAATGGTCACTGGTGGCTTGTGATACCCTCTGTAAACCTAATTCAAGATGAGGGATAGGTCTCAGGGATCCCCAGGTTGTTAGCAAAGCTTTGGCAGTGAATATTTGGCCGTGTTGGGTCAATTCCCCCAAGGCCCTTTGGGAAAAAATATGGAGGAGTAAGTATGTCCCCATGATCCTTGAGCATGATTGAATCATAGCAGAGGGTGATAGGCCATGATCTCTAATCTAGAATAATTCTTAGAGTAACTACCTTTTGGTCCAACAACAATGCTTTTTGGGAAATTCATAATGGTCGTACAACCTTCTTTTGATGAGACACGTGGACCAACTTCCCATCTTGTGGATTGAAGAAAAGTTTCAAGACCTTCGTCAGACTATGGAGCACATAGGCTGGGTGAAGGTACACCATTATTGGAAGAACAATCACTCATGTCGGATCCCCTTTGTCCGAATTTGGAAGCCATTGGAGGAATGACCATTTCAATGGAATGAGTCCATGAGAGACCTAGCCTTGAAACTCTTGCAAGACCACCAGATCGTGGATAGATAAGTAGAATACAACATTTGTTGGGTTCGGAACAAGGATTGCAATTTTAGGGTAAAAGAAGCCTACTTAACCTTGTTAAATCTAGAGGAGAACCAAAGTCGTCCGTTATGGGGAAAAATTTGGCTGACTCCTCTCTTGCCTAAAATTTCTATTTTTCTATGGTTGGTAGTGAACAAGAGGATCTTGACATGGGAATTCCTCCTCTGTAGAGGATTCATGGGGCCATCAAGATGTGTCCTTTGTTTGGAAACAAAAGAATCCCTCGACCACTTGCTTGAATCTTGCTGGTTCATGACTTAGCTTTGGGATACAAGCACGACCCTCTTTAGGAAAACATACTTGAGGATCCAAAATATGGCCAAAAGCATAGAATTATGGAGTGACTTCCCATATAAAAACCCAATCCTTAATAGAGTTTGGGAAACTTTCCCGGGATTTCTCATGTGGAATGTTTGCAAAGAACAAAATAGGAGAATCTTTAAAGATAAAATGCTTACCAGGGCCCAAATTTTGGAAATCATCAGCATCAATGTGAAGGAATCCATCAATATAGTCCCTTAGTCTATCAGAGATCTCCAGCTAGAAGCCCTCGAGGAAATCATCTTAAAAAACTGACATCTAGAATCCTGTATCAATCAAAACCCGGTGGCCCAGAAGGTGGGTAAGCCTTGAATCTGTGACCAGTGGATTCCTCCTCTAGAAGGATTTATAAAACTGAATTTTGACAGTGTGTTGAAATGAAATCCAGGACCTGTAGGTGTAGGGGGTATCTTTCGGGATCACAATGGTGTTATGCTCATGAACTACGTGTCCAATTTAGGGCTCACAATGAATAATTCTGTGGAATTGGTCAGCCTTCTTTGAGCCTTGGTAATAACTAAGACACAAGAACTCTCCTCCCTAGTGGTAGAAGGGGACTCTCAACTAATCATTATATCTCTTCAAAAAATCATGAGTAATGTGTTGATGGATAAAGTTTCCAAACATTGGAGGATGAGTTACAAGATTTCTGATATTGGGCGCATGGTTAACACGTTTGGAGCCATAGTTCCATAGTTGGTTCACAGGGAGGAAAACTCAGCGACAGACTGCATGGCCAACCTTGGTGTCACAATTCCTGAACTACATCACCTTTGGAGGTCAGGGGACCCACTGCCAGAGGGGGAGGATGTGCTAGTGAATCGCTGCTGCCTAATCGACATGACCACATGGAAGGAAAGAACAGAGATGGAAATTCCATTCACCTAAGGGGATGGAATGATTCCCGAAGCGGGTCAGGAATATAGGTGGTCAAGTACCCGGAGGGAGAGTACAGAGGGGGAAAGGCCATTTTCTTCGGGGATTGGTACGAGGCCCAAAGCCATCTAGGTAGACAGATGGCCAAACATGGCCATGGAAGATGATGATGATCCACCACCTACCTAGATTCATGCAAAGTTCTAGAGGAAGGAGAGGGAAAGGTCGCCAAAGGTTTGTAGCAATTATGTTTTTGCATGATCCTAGCGAAAAATCCCATGGAGTTAGTACAAAGGCCAGAGTCATTATCTAGGTGATGGATCAGTTGCACACTAGGTTCAGTCTTGACGATGCCAGAAATGTGGATAGGGATCTTATCACTTGATTGCCCATTGTGGAAACTCATAAGAAGTAAATAGGGATTTGGTATCCTAGACCAGTGTACCACCCCAATAATATTAATGATCGGATTCACAATGATATAAGCAATGGAGGGCGATTTGGGCTCAATGTAGTGTGCCTCCCTCTTGGCCCTTATCCACAACCCATCCTTTTATCCTTAATTCTAAAGCGCTGGTTCAACATTAGTAGAAGAATGACCCGCCATTGGAGGAAGAAAGTTAAGAATGGTCATGTGGGGTGTCACGACAAGGAATCCTCCTCGTCAAAAGGCCATGCTTGGCTCACTAGAGCAGAAAAGGAAGCCCATGATGCATAAAAACGTTTATGGGTCCACTGTTCAGTGGATGAAATTCGGTTCACTGAAGCCCTGGAGAACTGTGCTTTGTCTCAACGTGGGATGACCAGGGAGCATGAGATAATAGAGAAAGCAACAAAGTGGGTGGTAGATCCAGTTAACCCAAGAACCAGAGATACGTGCTACTTCAAAATGGTGGAGGTGTACTGTATGGTTAAGGATTTGGTGGCTTAGGCTATCAGTGCAACCAAGAGAAAGCATAGTGAATTAATCCATGCAATCCATATTCTGGAGGATAAATTTGAGCTATTATGTCGGGCTCAACATGGTATTAATTTTTGTGTGAATCAAGGGAGCGTCCAAAACTGCGATCAACTAATGGAAGAGGACAAGTAGATCAACCTCAGCCATGATCGCTCTAGTGCCCCATTATGGTAGATGATGACATGGCCAAGGAAGATCATCGTAAAAATTACATCACTCCCAGATCTCTAGGTGGTTGACATGTAAAGCAGGAACCAAAAAGCCAAACCTGAACCTTATGTTCAAGAGTTTATTCTTGTGTGAAGTTCCTCAATAGGTTTTTCAAACTTGTTTTATTACTAGTATGTTTCTATTTCTTGTTCAAGCTGTTAACGACTCCCATCCATTTAGGCCTCAGCTCTAGCTTCGGGAATGTATGTGAAACATATGATAAAACTTAGTTTTAATGATGGTTTTGATAGTTCTAAACATGGTTTAGGGATCTAGTTTCCTCTTTTTAGAAGGCATTTTATACTATATTATGAAATAATAGAAGTTTCATTTTTTTATATATAAAAAACTAAACATAGATGGTATTTAAAACAATTATTTCAATATCACCCATAAATCAAATATTTCAATATTTTTTTTTTTAAAGTGATTTTTACATGTCAATATAAGAGAATGTGTAATTTTTTCATGTTAGGTTTTTATATATATAATTTTTTAAATTAAAATAATATTAATACTTTTACATAAATTTTCAAAAAATCTAACGTATTATTGGTTAAATCAAACATTTAATATAATTACTTAGAAGTGTCTATCTACGTCAAACATATGATATGATATAAGGTTTGAAGAAGAGTTGTAAAATGTTGATCATTGTGAAGATGATGAAGTTTAAAATACGAAAACATTGATATTTTTAAATTTATATATTAACAATCTTAGACAATTTTCAAAATTCTAAAATCAAACATTTTTATATAAAAGTAATCAAAATTATAGGAAAATTATAGGGAGACTATAGAGTCGAGTATAGAGTTTGCTTGCTTATGTCTTTTGGAAAGTAAAAAGTTTGGGCATAGTTTTTGCAAAGCGAAAAAGTTTTTGGATTTGATTGTATTTTGGAAAAGATGAAAAGATATAAATTAGATAATAAAAATTGAAAAAGAAATTAATATTATAAATTATGAATTATTTAAAAAAATATATTAAAAGAATTAAAATTTAAAAAAAAATAATAATATTATAAAAAAATATTATTTATTTTTAGATTTTTTAAGAAAATTTGAAAAATTATTTAAATTTTTTTATTATAAGTAATTTTTTTTTTATTTTTAATATTTTGAAAAAAAAATTGATAATTAGAATTTGGAAAAAAATCACTTTGGATTACTTTTTAAATATCTTACTATATATATATATAAAAGATTGATAATTAGAACTTGGAAAAAATCACTTTGAATCATTTTTTTTTTTGAATATGAATACCTTAATATATGAAAAGGGAAATGATGATGATGATGATGATGATGATGATGATTAATGTCCACTAAGACCTAATTGGTCTATCAGACCTTAAGAGGGTAAGTGATTACTTGTGATTCTTTAAAATTTTGTTTTTGTGCTCGAAAAGCATTAAGAGAAGCTTTCCAAGATCACCATACTTTTGTTGAGTTAAG
>JASDQU011103280.1:0-30344 GCA_032191745.1 Picea mariana
AATGGGAACTGTTGACGCATATCATATGCGTCCTCCCAGGTCACCGAGTGTGGACTATAGTTGTCCCACTAGACCTTGACCTGATCTATTGTTCGACGTCGTAGCCATCGAATGCAATGGTCCAGGATGTATATTGGATCCACCGTGAATGCATCCTCGGCCAACATCTGCCAAGAACTCAATTCAATCACATGAGTAGGATCACTGACCTAAAGTTGCCACAGATACAAGAAACAAAATCGTGCATACGCCTTAAATAATCAGGCAAGGCTAGTTGATAGGGCATGGGTCCCTTCCTTCAAACAACCTCTAAATTTCCCACGAACCTAGGAGAGATTTTATCACCCTTTCCAAACTTGGTCGAACTCTTGTGTAGTTTCACCCGCAAGAAGACTCGATCGCCAACTTCATAACTACGGTCGACACGATGCACATCGGCATAACTCTTTTGTCGATCCTGCGCTTCCTTTATCCTTTGTATTATTTTTTTCATTTGATCTTCCATTTCTTGGATCACTTCTGGTCCTACCAGAAAACTATCCTCAAGTCGATCCCAACTCAAGGGCCTCTGACACGGCCACCCATAAAGAAACTCGAATGGCACCATATTAATGGTGCTTTGATAACTGTTGTTGTAAGCAAATTCTACCAATGGCAAGAACTCTTCCCAATACTTCTTTTGGTCCATCACGTATATACGCAACATATCCTCCAAAATTTAGGTTATTCCTTCAGTCTGCCCGTCTGTTTCTGGGTGATACGCAGTACTAAATTTAAGTTGGGTTCCCAAGGCCTCTTGGAAACTAGTCAAAAATTGTCATGTAAAAACTGATCCTCTATCGGATATAATCCTCTTAGGCACATCATGCAGCCTCACAATCTCACTGATGAAAACTCTAGCTAAGTCAGGTGCCTGATACGTTGTACACACAAGCATGAAATGATCACTCTTCGTCAGAGTGTCGACTACCACCAAAAATCAAGTCGTGTCTCCTTGCCGTCAATGGCATTCCAACAATGAAATCCATCGAAATGACCTCCCATTTTGATTTTGGAATAGTGTTTGGTTGTAGTAATCCTGTCAGATGTGTATTTTCAGCCTTCACCTGCTAACATTCTAGACATATTTCCACGTAGTTGACTATGTCTTCCTTCATTCCTTTCCAGAAGAATAAGGTTTTAGGGTCTGCCCTTATCTTCGTGACTTCAGGATGAGCCATGTACACTGCTCTATGAGCCTTGTTTAGGATCAAACTCCTCAACTCGTCATTGGGTGGTACATAAATTCAACTTTTAAATCTCAATAATCCGTCGTTTTCCACAGTAAATCCCTCAAATTTTGGTACCATCATTGTGTTTTGTCTAATAAAATCCTTGACCTCTTGTACCAATCATAGTTGCGCTATAAAGTTAGGATATTTTCACATAGATCCATCTGAAGAGGCATCACCGAAAATATGCGTGGTCTCCGACTCAACACATCCGCCACTCTATTCACTATTCATTTTATGTAAGTAATCTTGAAATCATACTCGCTAAGCAATTTCGACCAACGTCGTTGTCGTACGTTCAAGTCGCTTTGCGTAAAGATGTGTTGTAGCCCACAGTGGTTCGTTTTTAGTTCAAAATTTCATCCAATAAGGTAGTGTCTCCAAACTCTCAAGGAATAAACAATGGCTAACAACTAAAAATCGTGTGTTGCATAGTTCTCCTCATGCCCTCTCAACTTTCTCGAGATGTAAGTGATCACTCGACCGTCTTGCATCAAAAATTTTCCTAAGCCTTCCTTGGATGCATCAGTTCATACCAAGAAGTCTGTGTCCATGTTAGGGACCTTTACTGTCGATGTTTTAGTCACCAGCTCCTTGAGCCTCTGAAATGCCTCCACACATTTCTCTATCCAAACAAACTTCTTGTTCTTCTTCTGCAATTTTGTGATCAGATTTGCTATCTTCGAAAAACCCTCAATGAACCGTTGATAGTATCCCACTAAACCCATGAAGCTATGCACTTCAGGGACATTCGTCAGCGCAGTCCATTCCATAATAGCCTCGGCCGTTGTTGGATCCACAACGATACCTTCGTCGAAGATGACATGCCCTAAGTAGTGAATCTTTGATTGATAAAATGAGCATTTAGACAATTTCCCATACAATTTGTTCTCTCGTAGACACTGTAGTACCATGTGAAAGTGCTCGTCATGCTCCTCCATCATCCGAGAGTAAATCAAAATATTGTCAATGAATACTTGGACGAACTTCTCCAAGTATTCACAGAACACCCCGTTCATCAAAATCATAAATACCCCTAGGGTGTTCGTCATTCCAATGATAAAACGGTAAAATTGTAATGTTCAAACCTCGTCTTAAAGGCGATATTAGGGATGTCATCCTCTTTGATCCGTAACTGGTGATACCCTAATCTCAAATTGATCTTTTAAAACACCATCGCACCCTTCATCTGATCAAACAGATCATCAATCCTTGGCAACGGATATTGATTCTTGATCATTGCCTTTTTCAATTGACGATAGTCAATGCAAAGTCTCCACAACCCATCCTTCTTCCATATGAAGATAACATGTGCACCCCACGGTGACACACTTGGACGTATATGTCCTAGGTCCAACAACTCCTTCAGTTGCATTTTCAACTTCTGTAACTCTAGGGTCGACATTCGATAAGGCGTTCTTGTTATCGGTTCAGTCCCCGGTTTTAGGTCGATGGTGAATTCCATCTTGGCTTCAGGAAGCACACCTGGTAATTCCTTCTGGGAAACATGTCCACAACTCTCATACTACCGGAATATTTTCTAATCCTTCCTCCATGTCATTGGCGTTCAACGCTAAGTATGAATATAACTTGCATCCTTGCGCATGCACTTCTGTAGCCGTAGGGAATAAATGAACCTCAGGGATATCCCCATATTCTTCCTACAATCACAGTGCTCTATCCCTTGTCGTCATTCCAACTCAATCGCTTCATAAAACCGTTGAGTATCACATCATGTGATTCCCATCTATCCATATTGATCATGTATCAAAAGATCTTAAGGTCGTGACGTAGAGGTCTTACTTCGTTACACTATTCCCAGGGTTAGGCGATAGTTCATACCCCTTCCTCCAACCATATGGTTGGCACCCGAAGCCATATCTATGAACCTAAACTCATCTGGTTGGATGCCTCTACCTAAACCCCTCTAGTGTGGTACTAGAATTAGAGCTCTCGGTAGCCCAGGATCTAAAAAAGACTACAAGTTGGTTGGCGATGGTACCTGAGACCTCGAGCATAATGGGTCGGTGCTCGTCTTGGAGGTTATTCACCATAGTCAGTTCTTCCTCAGCCATGAGGCCTATTGGACTACTTCATGTGACGTTTGAGGAATTTAGATCCTCGCCTTCGCACAAAGTATGGAGTTAAGGCCGATCAGAACCTCCTGATCTCCAGCTTTTCTGGGTTCCGATGTGGGGCGTACCAACGTAGCTCCAAAATTTGGGTCCTAAAATCCAGCATCATATGACCACCCTATCATAAGGCATTGATCTCATCGAGCTGGCGCTCAATGAATTCCTCAGTCAAAACTTCTACTGGAACTCTTCCTCAAATCGTTCCCATAACACAGCTTCAAAGGCCATGTTTAATTGAGGTAGGAGCATCTTCCACCATAGAAGAGCACTCCCCTTGAGTTGAAACCTTCATGCGGATATTCGTGTTGCTGGTCAAAATTGTGAAGCGCGAAGCTCATAGCCTTGCTCTCCAGCCATGCCTCGGAGGCTGAGTCGTCTGTGGAACTCGAGAACTTAATATTCTAGAGTTTTATGTGAATGATACCAATACTGTTTGGGGAAGTGTTGTGGACCCTTAGGGGCACATGCACCCTTGAATTATCTCAATACAGATGGTTAGTCAAGGCCTCTGACATTTCCCTAGGAGGACATTGTGAGACCCAACGCATCATGTGCGACAATCCGCTCGTTCTCAAGACTTATTCTTCTCCTTGGGGGTTGGACCCCTCTAGTGAGGGTGCCATTGGAGTCATCGTGCCTCCTCCCCTGGAACCTCATCGCGAATCTCTACGACATCCTCTAACTATGACTACCACAAGGACAAGTTAATAATTCAATTAGCGCTAAGTAAAAATCAAGGGATTAATTCAATGGAAGGCGTGGCTATCCACGGTCATAGGGTTAAACCTGATCTGATAACATATGTAATAGCCCCACCGTTACGACATCAAAAGAGACAATACGAGAGGTGAATCTCTTTTTTTTCGCATTAGGAACTAATCACCCTAATTAGTAGCGACATTAAAGACACATAATCCAAGGATTAACGCAACAAAATTAACGCAAAAAGGGGTATCCATAATCATTCCATTCGATAAAGGACACAAAAATAGATCGAAACAAAAGCGATCAACTCATCTCCTAAGGATGATCATCAGATAACCTAATCAGTCGTCAATGTTGCGCAAGAGTGAAACCATCGATTATTCAAGGCACCACAAGCTAACTACTCGACAATCTTACAAAATCTTAAATACTTACTCATCATAAGCATTAAAATTTGGATGATTTACCTTCCATGCATTAGTTCAAGGGAGCATTCAACCTTACCTACAATAAGACTAGATGATTCAGCTATGCATAAGGAAGGATAATCCACAAGGGCTAGAGCACAGTAGTGAACTAATTACATAGTCGATCCAAATTAAGTTAAGGCACAAGAATAAAATTATTTCTAAATCAAGCACACATCGAACATTCTAAGGGAGTTGGTAAAAGACACCTTATCACTCATCATTCAATAATTTATCAATGCGCAAGTTTAAAATAATTTTTGAATCAATCCAACAATATTGTTATTTAGGGGCGCAAGAAAAACTTGTTATTAAACCATCTGCATGGACAATTTAAAGGCATTAGAGAAAAGTTAAATCAACATAAGAAAACCTTCATAACACGAGCCATCCTATGACTATCAACCACTCCTTAAATCACGTTGTCGTTTCACGCAAGAGGTTTAATAAGGCTTATCAATCATAAATCAATTGTGTTCTAGAGTGTGAAAGTAAGATGATCACTGAAATAACTTTACATTTTTAAATTACCGAACAACCTATCAACAACTGATTAACTGCACTTATCAGAACATCATTCATCAACCATCGTAAATTTATTAATACTGAAGAATGAATCAACATATATCCCATTCCTTAAGGAAATCTTGTGCCTAAATTTTCCAGGATTATAAGCCCCAAGAGTAGTGGAATGTGTATCTATGAATAATTCTACTTCTCAAATCCATTAGTTGCCATGGACACAATACAACAAGTTGAGAATCACCAGGTGGACACCTTAAGAAATTAAACAAAAATCAATCTCCAATGGGAAACCTTATAACAAGTAATGTAGGTGGCCTACACAATACCAAGGTATCTAAAGTTTGAAGAATGAAATCTTCTATGATCAATTTAATTGATAAGATTAAAAATTCTTCTTCTGATAAATAAAATGTGATTTTATAGTCTTGGACGGAAAAGTTACATGTAATAATAATAAATTAGAAAAAAAATAGCAGGGAATCTCATGGAGGGAGTGTACCCATTTATTCTCTCCCAAAGCGTATTAAACATACTCTAGCATTATCATCATCCCTGAAGCGAAGTCAACAACAAAAGGCTATAGTCATCCTGAAGGATCGAAATTTGAGACCATGTCTCAACTCCAAGCAAGCATCCAAGCTAAGCTCACAAGTCTTTGCACGCTACGCGTCAGTGGAGGTAGCTACCGGAGGTGGGAAAAGGTACTGGAAAAAATTCTAGGATGGCGCGTGCTACAAGGATAAGCAGTGGTAGTCACAAGAAAAAACGCAAGGAACAAATCTTAGCCGAGATAGAAATGTAGAGTTGCCTGTGAATTCGTGGGAAACATATAAGTTGAACAAAGAAAAAATAATAAACTCGAGAGACAAGGTCAGATTCAATGCGCCTAACACACAACCTCGAAGGCTCCACACTGAGAGTAGAAGTGGGATACACCCTAACTAGAATCTCTAGCGAACCAGGCTGAGTGGAATTAAGAGAGACCCCATTTGCAGAGGGTTCCACATCCTTCTGAGTTAATGCCTACCGCCCGTCGCATGCAAAACGAACTCCAAGTCCAAAACTGAGACCAAGAACCCAAAGCGGTCTAGATCAGCACTCAGTTAGGGTTTTTTTTCTGGAAATCCGCCATACATGGAAAAAGGGGAAAAATGCAAACCACTAGAATACGTAGAGAGGGTTACATCCACAACTACCGCCACTCTCATAAAAATTAATGACAGGTGGGAGTTTCAAGTGGCCAGTGAAACAAATCAGAAAACACACAAAGGAAAGGAGGCAAGGTACCGTTTTCGCTGGGCATATTTAAAAATGAATTGTAGAGAGTAAAAACAACATTAATCGCAGAGAAATGAAGAGGTATTTTCATTGTACAAGCAATGGATTTGTTGGGAAAATTAAAAACAAATTGTAGAGATTAAATCACAATAATCACAGAGGCTGAGGGAATAAACACCCAGGAGAGAAAACCTTGTTGGGCAAAGAAGTGATTCTACACTTATTATCCATGCACAGGAAAGAAGGGCATTTAAATCTAAATGTTTAACACCGGAGTGAAAGACAATCGATTCGTCTCCTGACCGACTGCTCAGGAACGGACTAAAAATTTAAAGGATAAGGAATCGAAGATAAAAACACAATTTTTCTTTGTATTAAAAACAATAAAAAAAAATCGCAGAGAATTCATTTGCATTCAGAGTTTGGGTTCTCCATTGGAAATCAAATCAAAGGTACAATGAGCTTAAGATTGGGATAACTTTGAATTCTCAGATCATAAGACGTTGGGCTCATCAAGACAAATTCGTTAAAAGAAAAAAAATGAAATCTCTGGATAGTATTACGCTAAATAAAACAAAAACTTTAACACAATAGAAGTACCTTAATTGAAAGTGCAGGAACATAATTTAACTACCCTTCAACCAAGTTTCACAAGCGTAAATTGCCAGGACAAAAAATTAACTAAATATTTAACATAGTGACGCACGTGTGATTTCGAAGTTAGAGAGATGAATATATAGGGAATTTAAATACCATTCAATACAAATATACACATATGTACTATAGCCAAATGTGAATGCTCCAAATTCGTTCTCTCACGCATGCTCCATCCATCTCCCGCTTGCCAATCGATGTGACCTCACCGGTACCTCCCATCCAACGCTAGGTGTACACTTCTTCCCCCTGAGACCCCCAAGCTGCAAAGAGGCCACACACACAATACCAGAGAATGTTAGCACCCAGCTCGCCTCGCAAGGTCGAGCTACCACTCATTACCTGAGCTGGGTATCCCAACTCCCACAAAAGAAACTCAATCAAGATAAAAAATTGACAGCGTGACGTTATGCAAGCCAAATCTCTCCTCTCTCCTCCTTCGCCATCCTTTTTATAGAGTTTTCTTGGTCATTAGTTTCTTAAAACCCTCATTAGTTTTTCATTTAATTAATTTTGAAAAACCTCCCCCGTACACATGTCGCCCGATCCCCCTAGTTGCACTAGAAAATAAATTTATTAATTAATTAAATTTGTCTATTTCCCTCACCCACCTAAAAGCATTCCCAAAAACGCTCCTCGGTGTCCCAATATTCCCTTACAATTCTTAAATGACTTACGCCTTACTTAATTTCTAGTTGAGTTCATAAATAGAAAGTTCCAAAGGCTAGATTCCTTACTAAGTTAGACATTCCTCTTTTTCTTTTAAGTTTCCCCTTTTTCTTAGGTTTCCCCCTTTTCTTTAAGTTTCCCTTTTTCTTAAAGCTTCCACTTTTTATAACTAAGTTCAAAATTAGTAGGTTTAGAGAAAAACAACCAAATATCCCTTTTATTAATTAAACCTTGATTAAAATTTTCACTTTAATTATTAATGCTTGAATTTTCTTTACCCCCTTCTTGTTACATGTCTAATTATTTTTTTGTTCAAAGGTTCTACTCAGACCTAGGTTTTCAATTCACTAGGATTGGCGACAGTTTTTAAGGGAAAAAAATTGTTATTAAACTTTACTTATCACATTATTCATTTTAAGGTCGACCTGGTCCTAAGGAGGCACAGTTTTATGTCCACTAGGTTTATTCACTTACTAGTTAAAATCGCAATGTGCCCTTCAGGACGCACTGCGTGCTCCAAGGGTGCCACTCGCCTCTTTTCGTTTTATTTGCGTGGCGTGCCCTTCAAGACGTGCTACATGATCCAAGGGTGCTACTCGCCTCTTGACTGAATTTGGTAGACGTCAAACCCCTGGAGTCAATACTCCATCAGGTGATCTTGTGGGAGACTAAGGGCCTCTAAGGAATAAGGACCCTGCCTTATTGTGCACCCTTTAGAATCATCGTGAGAGACTTTCACAGTCTTCCCTCATGACATCGTGGGTCTCCTTGAACTAGGTAATCATTAAACTACAGTTCGAACCACAGCGGGAGTGCTAGTAGGTTGTGGCGGGGCTGCTGCCACACCTCTCACTCAATGTCTCTGGTTATCGTGCGTGACCCCCTTACTCCACATGTGAATCTGGTCGGAAAGTTATCGTCAGCCTGCATCCATCAACGAATCATATCAGCAATAAAAATCAACATCATAATATCTAATCATATGTCCATATGTCTCATCAACAACATTCAAACCCTAACAGTCCACTCCCTGACTCGATCCAGATTCCAATGGGTTTCATCGATGCCTCAACCTCCTCAATGTCCAGAGTCCTGCACTCTCAAGAGAACCTAGTCAATAGCACCTGTCTGTGTAAATACAACAAAATAACATATCATCAAATCAACAAAATCTCATAATCATAATCAAAACAACCAATAGTATAATGACCCGGATCACTTGCACACAAGTGTCCTCCAAGAATAAGTCTGCTAAGTGTGCACAAGAGCGGGATGTTACATCAAATATCCTTCAATGAACAAATACCAAGAATGAGGGATCAAGGTAAATAAAAATGTGTGGCTCTTATTTAGTTTTTCACCCTGAGGAGGGAAGCCAAAGAATATATCTTGATTTCTCAATCCACCCACTTCCTTCACATGCACTCAAACTCATAAAATGGACGTGAATGTGAGTAGGAGCAATACAATCTTCAAGACTGAAAATCTCCAACTCCTACAAAGAATGAAATAAGAAAATTAGATGGAGTATGGATTAGGTCAAATTACAAGGGTTTATCCATATCCACCATTGGATCACAAGAATGGCCATTATTTGTTGATTTAAATTGATTCCCCAAACCATTACTTTCAACATTTTGTATACCAAAATTTTTTTTAACATATATCACCTTGAATCATATAGCATTACCCTTGCCAAATGCATTATCATTTATGAATGATGGAGTCACTTAAAATCTAACCCAAATGTATACAAATTCCTTGCAATGGTGGCCAATACTTACAGCCCTCCTTTCATTGCACCTTAGAAATAAGGACATGGTGGCCAATACTTACAACCCTCCTTTCATTGCACCTTAGAAATAAGGACATGCATTGAGAGTTGGGATCACCTAAAAGATTTCTAACCATGATTTGCATTGTTTCAAGTGGGATAAACCAACATCTACTAGAGCTAGATAATATAGGTCATGTAACAATAATAAGCATATCCATACATTTTGAAACAAGCCTATAAAAACTTTAAAGAGAAATCAAGCAACATAGGCACATTTGTCATCATATCAATGCTAAATATCTCAATGAAAAAGATAAATCAAGCAACATAGGCACATATGTCATCATATCAATGCTAAATATCTCAATGAAGAACTAATGGTGAACTTTTTACTTTACATTCACATGCCACATATCATTTCAATAACATAAGCCATCATAATTCATAGGATCATATGTCAAACATGAACATTAGTTATCAACAAGATAATTAATCCATCCATGATAAGATCACATATCATTAGCATATCAAACAAACCATGAACTAGTATGTTGCATCACATTGATCAATTTGATGATAGTGCACACTAGGAGGATACCCTCTAGTGCCTAGTATAGAATCTGACCACTGATCATTAACTAAGTTGAAATTGGTGTTTATTAGGGCTAGGGGGGCTATTAAAATTTTGAAACAAGTAGTTTCATTATGACACTTTGCAATCTTATTCAAGTTGACCATTTTCAAGGTCAACACTACCTTCCAGAAGATGGAGGCTCTAACTATGGGTATCATAGGAAATCTAATCCAATCCTCATAAGTGAGAGGTTTTATGTACTTTTTAAACATTACCTGATTCCATAAATATTCATGATTTAAGAGCCTCCCTCAACTATTTATTGCCAATTCTTTTCCAAAATAGTGATTATACTTTGATTCCCAACCCCCAACCTATTTTTGTTGGGACATATTGTTTCATTTAATTAGGGGAATGCCCTCCCTTTCTTATTCCATATTCATAAGAAGTTGGAGCATTTTTTCCTTATCTTTTCTAACATATCTTTGGCAATTATATGTTAGTGACTACTCATAAATTGAGGTAGATTCTAATACTAATTTCACCAATGTCAACCTACCCCCATGAGATATCCAATTATATAACTGGTTCAAAACCCTTTTTTCCATCTTATCATATTGCCAGATCCAGTCCTTAAACTTGTAATCATTTGGTCTCAATGTGAAGCCTAAATATGTTAATCCATTATCAAAAGGAGATACTTTGAAAGGTAAACTTTGTGCTAGCCTTCTTTCTTTCTCCTCAAATAGGTCATTAAAAAAAATTAAGAATTTATGGATGTTCATCTCCATTATAATGACCCTATAGTAAATACACAAGATTTGTTTATATTTCTCAACCTCTCCGAAAGAGTTATTGCCAAACAAAATCACACCATCCACCCATAGTAAATGAGATATAGCTAGGGTTTCCCCTACTTTAATCCCCTTAACATCTCCTTATCTTTTTTATAGATTTATATCCTTGATCAAACCTTTGGTTACTAAGAGAGATAGGAGTGGAGACAAGGGACATCCCTACCTAAGAACCCTATATGGAATAAAAAATCATGAGCAAAAGCATTAATTAACATCGCAAAATAAATTTGTGACAAATAACCAACAATCCAATTCAACATATGAAGACCCATTCCAATGTGGATGAGATTTAACCTTAAATACGACCAACTCACCCTATCATATGCTTTAGACAAATGTAAATTTAGGACCATGGCAAGTATCTTTCTAATTTTGGTATTATGAATCCCTTCTTGTGTCAACCCTACAACATCATGTGTAACGTACCCAACCATCCCACGGTCAGGAACATTCTACTCGTACACAGATTCATGCAGAAGAGACAATAAACACATACATGCAATAAACACAGGCAATTCTAATAAACTTTAGACATGTACTTAAACACAGCATGTAAAATTAACATAGAATTGGTACTTATATTTTTATGAGAAGACCACCAACTGCATGCATACCTTCGATGAACCTCCCAGCCTTAGACCACACTGCACCAAGCTATCAGAAGTGTATCACCCTCAATATGGGACTAAACTCCACCCAGGGTAAAGGAAATCCTAGGCTAGGCTAAGACTACGGAAAGTTTCACAATGCAAAAGGAAGGATTCCCTCCAAGGAGCTTACTTACGCATCGCTCACAAACTCTCATTCCCCACATGCTTGTCCCACCCCGGGAATATACACCTTCACTATTCTGCAATCCATCGGCTGCTCCACTTCCCTTCCAAGGCTTCAGCAATAAGATGGATCAGGAATTCTCAGAGCTTTGTAGTTGTTGTTGGACTCCCTCTAGGATAAATCAGTTCTCCAACAATCTCTCATCTGGACAGAGTTGATCACAAGCCTGACAACCTTCTTATTCAATCCACGGGCCTGAAAACCCGTCTCTTCAAAACCACAATCCTAACAACATGCTTCTTATGTCCAACTTCTAAGTCAGATGGGTAACCATAGTAGAAAAATTGGTTAAGGCAAAGTACGAAAAAAATACCAGTGCACGCAGGTTACCCAGGTTCACAATGGCAAAGGGTTCAACAATGGAGGAAAATGGATGACTGTGTGCTTGCTCAGTGCATGAGTGAATGGGGAGCATGGCCAAAATGGTGAGCCAACCCCCACAACAATGGATTTCCCACATAAATCTGCATGCATCCAATTTGACATTTGGCTCTCTTGGGATCTCGTTCCTCTCCACTTGGAGTTTGTTCCTTTCCCCAAAGGAACTTAGGATAATAGGGTTTATTTTCCCAAGGCTTAGTATTTTAGGAAAATACATTATAATATTCCCTTGGGTTAAGCCCTTAAGCTTAGCCCCTTTTTCCTATCCTCTTAGCCCATTCCCTTTCCCTTCCCAGTGGAGCTTATTTTCCCCATAACTCTTTCTTCATGGTTGGTCTACATGCAACGATGTAATTATATTAATGATGTCAGTATTTATATATACAAAATCAGGCTCCCTGGTCTTCATCATCTAGGCTCTCTAGCCTAATAAACACATAAACCTCCTATCTTATAAACACTTGGCTAACCATCCTATAAAAATCATTACAAATCAGCAAGGGCTCTGCCTTCGGATATTACAATCCCCTCACCTTATTTATGCACTATCCTCAGTGCATCATATTTACATATTACACCAATATTTTAAAAAATGTTCAAAAATATGTGGGTATTATGCCCGCATAGCATCTTCATGCTCCCAAGTTGCATCCTCAGGACCGTACCAGGCCCATTGGACCTTTACAAGCCCTATGGCTCGATTCCAGAGCTGTTTGATTTTCCGTTCCAGAATGCGTACCGGATGCACTTGAAAAGCACTTTATTTCTCCACCTGAATCACATTCCAATCAATAACATGATTAGCATTAGGTATATATTTCTTAAGAAATGATACATGGAATACATTATGTATATACATAGATGCAGGCAATGCAATCATACAAGATATTGCTCCAATCCTATCTAGGATTTCAAACGGCCCACAATATCTGGTTGCCAACTTGGAATAGTTTCCCAACTTCAAGGAACTTCTGTTGGCCTTCACCTTCAAGAAAACATGATCACCCACTTTAAATTCCCTGTGAGTTCTACCCTTGTCAGCATAACCTTTCTTCCTGTCTTGGGAAGCCTTTAAATTATGTTTTATCTTCAACATTTTCTCTTCCATTTCCCTGAGAAACTCTGGCACAATCACCGCTCTATCATTTGGGTTGTCCCAGCTTATTGGTGTGTTTCACTTTCTTCCATAAAGTGCCTCAAATGGGCTCATCTTTAGTGATGCTTGGTACCCATTGTTGTAGGAAAATTCTACCAAGTGTAGATAATATTCCCATTTAGATGGTGTGTCCATCACATACATCCTTAGCATATCCTCTACCACTTGGTTCACTCTTTATGTTTTCCCATCAGTATCGAGATGATAAGTTGTGTTGAAGTTCAGATTTGTTATGAACCCTTTGAATAATAATTTCCATAACTTTGAGGTAAACTTTGGGTCTCTGTCAAACACAATTGTCTTCGGTATGCCATGCAAGTGTGCTACTTCCCTCATATAAATATCAACAACATCGGTTTCCTTGTGAGTAACCCTCATAGGAATGAAATGGGAAGCTTTGGTAAGCTTGTCCACCACCACCATGATAGCATCATGATGCTTCCTTGTTCTGGGAAATTTGGTGATGAAATCCATTGTCACCACTTCCACTGAAGAATGGGTAATGGCTGCAGTAGCCCAGCTAGGTGTCATCCTTGACCTTTTTACATTCCAAACATTCAGCAATGTATTCGGCAATCTCCCTCTTCATGCCTAGCCAATAATATTATCTTTTGACTGTTGAAACTGTTTTCTAATATCCTGGGTGTCCAACATAATGTACATTATGTGTCTCTTTTAAAATCATACTCCTAAATTCATGAGAATTTGGTACATAATTTATGTTCCTGCACAAGAGAATTCCATCAATTCCCAATTCATAATCTTCAACTTTCTGTTACATTTTACCTTGTTTTAATTTTGTTACCAACTCCATGTACTACAAATTTACTTTTGTAGCCTCCAAAATTATGCCTTTAATATCTGTTTTATACATGCTAATGGCTGTAGCAT
Organism: Picea mariana; assembly: GCA_032191745.1. Taxonomy (NCBI): domain Eukaryota; kingdom Viridiplantae; phylum Streptophyta; class Pinopsida; order Pinales; family Pinaceae; genus Picea; species Picea mariana. Next base: position 14,175 of record JASDQU011103280.1, read on the forward strand.
GTAGTTCATGCACTCTCCTACTAAGTGCATCAGCCACTTTGTTTTATTTTCCTTTGATGTGCTTAATATAAAATTCATACACATAGAGGAATTCCAACCATCTAATCTAGCTATCATTCAAAGTGGGTTGATCAAACAAATATTTCAGACCATTATGGTCTGTCCTCAGCTAAAACCTCTTTCCCATGAGGTGGTGCCTCCACTTATTCAAGGCATGCACTATGTTTTCCAAATCCAAATCATGAGTGGCATAGAGCCTATCATGCTCTTTCAATTTTCTAGGATTCAAAACATATCACAAACCCATTCTAACCGAGGACTCCATCAAGTCCTTCTTTGCATGCATATGTGAAAACAATGAAATCTTCATTTAGATAAGCAATCCTCATAATTGGAGCACTGGTTAATAACTGCTTCAATTGTTGGAAGCTCTTTTCACATTCTTTTGACCATTGAAACTTCACCCCCTTCCTTTGAAAGGAAGTGATTGGGTGAGCAATTCCTTAAAACCCTGCAATGAATCTTCTGTAGTATCTAGCTAGACCCATGAAGGATCTGACTTCTGTCACATTCTTATGTGTTTCCCACCCTTTAATGGCCTCAATCTTTCTGGAGTCCACTTCTATCTCTTCTTCGGATATGATATGCCCCAAATAGTGAATTTGGTTTTGATAAAATGAGCACTTGCTCAATTTGGCATACATCTGGTGCTCTCTTAACACTTGTAACACCATCCTCAAATGATGCTCATGTTCTTCTTCTGACTTGGAATATACAAGGATATCATCCAAAAATACATTGACAAACTTGTCTAAATATTCCCGGAAAACACCATTCATTAAACACATGAAAATAGTTGGTGTGTTTGATAACCCAAACGGAACCACTGTGAACTCGTAATGACCATACCTTGTCCTAAAGGTGGTCTTGTTGATGTCTTCATCTCTGATGCTTACTTGATGATATCCTAACATGAAATCAATCTTTGAGAATATCCTTGCATCTTTTAACTGATCAAAGAGATCATCAATCCTTGGCAAAGGATACTTGTTCTTTATAGCCACTTTGTTCAATTCTCTGAAATCGATGCACAATCTCAATGTCCCTTCTTTCTTCTTCAGAAATAAAAATGGGGCGCCCCAAGGTGACACACTTGGGAATACATACCCCTTCTTCAAAATTTCTTCAAGATGAATTTGCAGTTCCTTCGGCTCTGGTGTACTCATTATGTAGGGAGTATTTGATACTGGAGTTGCTCCAGGCATCAAATTTATAGAGAAATCAATATCTCTCTTTGGGGGCAGTCCTCGTATCTCCTTAAACACATCCTCAAAATATTTTAGTACTGAGTGATCCTCCAAATTTGGCACCTTATCCTTAGGTGCATCCTCCATATGAGCTGCAAATATTTAGCAGCTCTTCCTGTAACACTTCTTCAGCTGCATTGCTAATATCTCTTGGACAATAACTTCCCTAGGAATTCCTTGGATTGTTCTTGGGTTCCCTTCCTCATTCAGGTAAGTGAATTCCTTGTTATGATAGTCTAAGACAACATGGTGTTTTTCTAACCAATCCATACTAATTAGACAAACATATGAACCCAAGGGAAGGATGTTCAAATATTCCTTGGTACTTAGCCCATTCATGTCCACTAGACATGATTTAACCGGCCCAACAACTTTTCTCTTGGCTCCTATAGCCAGTTGTACCAGCCAAGATTTATCATGCTTTCTTCTTGGAAAAAGAAATCTTTCCACTAACTTAGGATTAATATAGCTATGACTAGCTCCTGAATCTATTAAAATAGTAAAGGCATGGTTATTGATCATACCTTCTACTTCAATCATCTGTGATTGAAACTCATCTTGCTTGTTGTCCAGGGATGCATAGATCCTTGGAAAACTTATGCCCATGTCTTCCACTGTTTCATCTTGTTGTACATTGTGGACATCTCTCAATTTTTCACTTTTGTGAGGAAAATCTCGATACTTATGGTCTCCTTTACAGCCCCAACATTGAATGGGTGTTTTCCTTGGCCTTTTCCCACCTACCTCATCGATTTTGTGCTCTCTAAAAGATGGTTATCCTTGAGGATTGTTTCTAAAAATGGTGGCTTGTTCCCCTTCTGCCTTTGTTTGTTAGTGAGCTAATTGTTAAGCATGGACACAAATCAATCCCCCTAGCTTCACTATGAAACTAGAACAAAACAAGAAAGTACACTACTATTTCCTTAGATTTCAATTATCAAATGAGAAATGGATCTAGGACATACCTTTTAAATATCGAAGATCTGACTTCGTCAATGCAATCGAAGCTCCTTCGTAAGGCTTATGGAGAAATATCTGCAAAGGAACACATAATAGAAAGAGAATATGAAACTATGTATGTGATTAAGGAATCATACAATATGGACAAATATGATTCATATAGGAAAGAAAAGTGCATCTGTTAAATAATAGAAAGAGAGATTACAACCAAATCCTTGATGTCATAAGGTCCCTTCCAATAGTCCCTTTCTTCCCACACACTTATGATCCACGGATTTTGTGACTATAGATCTGATAGCTACTCACATTTACTATTCAATCCAGCTATAGCCAACTTTTCCAAGCTAATTTCCCAAGCTCAATCCAACTAACTTTCTCCATGACAAATCCTCTCCTTTTATAATCTGAAGAGGATAAGGTGAGGAGGTTAGGATGATCCCACTAAATCATAAACGAGAGTAAGATCCAAACTGATTGGAGGCCACCTCACCATAGAAGCTTCTCCTTCTAGAAGCATCGAGAAGATGCTCATTTTCCCACATACGAAAATCGTCGCACCCTAAGTATAGTGCAGTCTACGGAGACGTTGTAGCCTAGATTTAGAGTAGGGGGTGATGATCAGTAATCGTCGCACCCTATATATAGTGCAGCCTGCGACGACCTTCCTTAATAGGGTCTTTACAAAGGAAAATACAATTTTTTCTCTCAGGCAAAGTTCTTCTCCCTTCTTTCTTCAAGAATTTGGGCCATTGATCCTTCTAAAGACAAAGGATAGGTTTACATCATAAACGTTCATAGGGGTGATGAAAATAATGTGTAACAGAGAGCCCCCCAAAGTATGAAGTTAGAATAGAGTGATACTTGAAATACTTTGTCGGGTGTGTGTAGGGAACAAGGAACATGGCGGTTGAAAACCTGCCAACAAACAAGGAAATAAAGTACAATAATATATCATCACTGAGGTAGGCATTCCCATACTCAGAATACAAATGACTCAAAGAATAAATGTTGACATGCAAAGATCCATGTCAAGTAAGACAGGTCATGGCCACCAAACATACACTGTGGATCTATGCCATTATGACTCAAATATGAACATATCCACCAAAAATACACTATGGATCTATGTGTTAAAGACTCAAATTTGAACATAGCCATGAGACATACAATGTGGATCTATGCAACAGTACAAACTGAATATAATCCAACGCAGCCTGAATCTATCAAAAATATTCAGGGTCTTCATCTCCACCACTCTATAGTACGAACCTAACCATGTGAATACATGTGTTGAAGTCGAACATGGTAGAAACCACTTGATTACCGGTCATTAATTAATATCATTAACAAGTGTGAGGGAAATCACCATTAATGTCATTGACTCCTAAGGTACACTAGTATAGTCCAACGAATGTGAATTAATGAGATGAAGTCAAACACTCAATGGAATCTCTCGATCAGGGGTCAATAATGAAAACCCATTGTTGAAAGCAAGGAAACATGCCATTGAGGCATGCAAGTTCCAAGGTACCAATTAGTTTCTAAGTCTAATTCTTCGATAATGAGTTGAAGTTGACAGGAAAAGACTCGTCAAAGGAAGGCCTTAATGTATCCCCCATCAATGACATGAAACAGGTAAAAATATTTGAGGTAAATCAGAGTAACAAGTGATTCAAGATTGACTTAGTGATGGCCGACACAATAAAAGTCTTAAGGACTGCAGAAATGTCCGACACAATAGAAGGCTTTCCGGGTTGAACTTCTCTTTGAACACATTGATGACATGACAACTGTCTTGGAAAAACTGACTCAACAACAGGGATCTAAGACCAGTTTGTAATATTATAAAGGAGTATGATCAAGAGGCAAGTGGATTTTCCAAACTAGACAGAAATTGAGTGAAAGGGTGTCATGTTAAAAAGAGACTCTTCATAGAATACAGGTTTAGATACATTTCTTTCCCAAATTTTCCCCCACCATTTTTGGCGAGCACCTCTTTATTTTTACACAATCTTGAGGAGGATAACATATTCTTGAACTGTAAGCTCATCCTTCGGATGAGTACCTCAGAGTATGTTTAACGAACCCTAGGAAGCAGTGGTTCGGTCCCATATGGGCCTTTCGATGTTTTTTTGACGAGTCCAAAGAAAGAAAACTCGGGGGTTTTTCATGTTTAGAGAGTCAGAAAAACACTTAAAGAAAACTCCAAAATGTCATTTTCCGTAAAGTAGTCTGATGAGACCAAAAAAGAGTTAAACTACTACTTAACAGACCTTTTCTTCAGATACTTTAATGAGCGTGAAAAGAACAAGATCACTCGGCAATCTTTTCATGTTTAGAGAGTCTGAAAAGAGTTTAAAAGGAACTCCATGGGATTCTTTTTTTGTATAACCTTTATGAGTCCAAAAAAGTGATAAAAGTATACTTGGTTACATTCTCAGGTATTTACGAGCACGAGAAAGAACAAAGACTGAGCTCGGGATTGTTTTCATTTTTACGCAAGCTTAAAACAAAACAAAACTATGCTTGGGATAGATTTTATTTTTACACAAGCTTAAAACTAAACAAAACTTTGCTTGGACCTGGTTTCATTTTTACACAAGCTTGAACCAGAAAAAACTATGCTTGGAGTAGGTGGTTTCATTTTTACACAATCTTGAACCATAGAAAACTATGCTTGGACTTCCCAGCACATAACCAAGAGATGGTTGGTATTTATCCCCCAGCTTAAGAAGCTAGATTTTTAACTTCGGCATGAAGTCTAGAGGCTGCAAGAAAATGCCCCTCAAGCTTCATTTCATCCAATGTCATACGCAGATGGAATGAAGCTTCAAAAAATATACATAACAAAGTACTTGACTCAATCGAAGAGGGGGGAATCTATTTCATTTTGTAACGAGCTTGACATAGGAAGAAGAACTATGCTCGAGAATCCAGATTCAATCCCCATACCTATGTTTCATTTTTTAACGATCCTGACACAAAAACAAGAACTGTGCTCGTAAACACTATTTCATTTTATATCAAGGTTTCTACAAAGACGCAGAAACTATCCTCACAATTGGTTTCATTTTTTAACAAGATTGAAATCAAAAAACCATTCTCAAACTCCTCTTCTTGATCATGGATTCCAAGAGGACAAATCTCTAGAAGGACACCATGTTAAGGGACAAAAATCGGTCATGGCTTCCAAAAGATCTTCACTGGACGGAAGAATAACACTCTGGAAGGAACACATGTTGAGGGTCACGATAGGGGTAAGGAGATCAAGATCTAATAGCCTTACCAAAGAGATGACCGTGTCAACTACTGGATCTAAGTCATAATAGACTGAGCTTACAGTGAGAGGCCCATATTCATCGGCAACTGAAGGCATAGGAGACAATGCCACATAATTGACCTATGGCAGCGTCGATACCGTCTGCATATAAGAACCGTTTAGGGAAGTCATTGAGCTGACGATCAAGTAAATACCAACAAACGAAAGTTGATTAATAGTCACCACTCTTCCTTCGTGTGGGAAGGATATCACATGAAAAAGAGTGGACACAATAGCTTTCATGGCATAGACATAATCTCGCCCAAGGATTAAATCAAAATCCAAGGGGTCCTGGAATACCATGACGTTAATAAAGACAGTTTTCACTCCCAAAGTTACAGGAAATTGAGTAAGGATCCCTAAAGGGTGATTGGTTCTTCTGTTAAAAGATAACAGATTCTGTGTAACCAACGCAAGTTGAGGATAACCCAAATATTTCCAAGCAATAGAGGACAAAATACTAACGGGCGAACCTTCATCTATCAACATTTGAGGAATGTCTCGACCACAAACTTGTATTGTAATCTTAAAAGGAATGTGAGAGGGAAGACGAGTTCCAGTTAGCACACCCCAATTAAAAAGGATGGCCTCATTACTTGGAGGGGGTTTCATGAGAGAAGGAGGAATGCCCCCGAACACGGTAAATTATGTATCAATGAGAAAAACATTGGAAGTATCGGGTTTACTCTCTAGTGGGAGAGTAGGATTGACCGATGAGATCAGATCAACCACTTGGGTTTCATTCTCCAAGGGGAGAATGGGGTTGACAACTAGAAACGGATCGACTGCTTGGGTGACACTCTCTAACGGGAGAGTGGGATCGACTGATGATGGCATCGGATCGACCACTTTTTCAACAAGATCAAAAAGGACGTGACCAGATTGACTACATGATCAACCGGATTGACCGATGAAGGGGTCGTATTGATCATTCCATCAACTACAGGTGGGTCGAGAGTAAGCTTGTGATAAGCAACTGGAAGTTGAGGTTTTGAAATAGTCATGTCTTCCAGTAATTTCGAGGCTTCGTCCATATGAGGGAAAAGATGAGTTTGATGACTCCCTCTACATAACATACATGAGAACTTGACTTTACTTTTCTTCTTCCCAACGATATATTGACTAGTTGACGGGAGGTCATCATCATGTTGTTCAGAGGCCGATGATGTGGACTGGAAAGGAGATGTAGACCATGCTTCTATGACCTTGGATAGACCAGGGAAATCCTTCAAAAGATGGATACCCTTACAAATCCTACAAGGGTACTTGGGCTTACGAGTTCTTTCGGTGATCTTGGCATCATCAACACTCCCAGCACAATTATCAATAATTGGTTGTTTTCCAACATGTCTGGCAGTGGTTGGAAGTTTGGACCCTTGCTTATTTTTCTTCTTCTTAATCTTCCTTTTCTTCTTCTTCTTATCCACCAGGTTACTAGCTTCAGATCTTTCACTCGACGAAGAATATGAAATGCAATAATACCTTGCAAGTGATGAAGGCGAAGAAGATCTTACTGGTGAAGAAGGTGAAGTATCAACATGAGGTTGACGTTATTTAGGGAAAGTGATTACAACAGAAGCATTAGCTTCATTTGGGACTACCTGAGTGGAAAACAGCCATATCGGTAATCCAATTGTGAGACCTGGAAGGCTCAAAGTAGCGATGTGAGGAGGACCAATGTTTCCGTAAGAAGGAAAAAACAAAGGTTCCCCTAGAAAAGGGGTTCCCTCATTGTTCATTTTGGGAACTGACACCATTAAAAACAGATCTAACCTAGAGCCTATTAGTGGAAACAAATAGCACATGCTAAAAATCTAGTAAGCAAACAAGCAAACAAAACCTTCTTACAATGAACGCACTAGTTGGTGATGAAATCCAACAACAAAAGAACAATGTACGAAGGGGTTGAGATAGAGTGGGGGGGGATTTGCGTTGACGACCTGTTTAACGGACTTACACCCTGGTGCAAGCTCCCACACATAATTGTGGGTATACACTCCAAGGCACCCGAGTGAGTTTGGTCAACGTCGATTCCAGGTACCGTGAAGACTTTCCCCTCCACAGTCACCTCATTTAAATACCCTAAAGAGATAGGTTACTAAGGTTACCAACTACAACAATGATGCCTAGGGAAACAGTCGACAGTCTGATCCATGCGCAAAGGCAGGGTATCTAGCCTAAAATCAAATCGAGGAGCTCCCACACATAATCATGGGTATACTCTCAAGTGACCCCCAATAATATGCGCCATCTCTACACTAAGACCAACAAAGCAGGGTGAGTAACTCAGTTGGTCCTAATGTGACCTCGTGATTGACCCTTGTGTGAGAAGGGCTTCCCACGAAAAAATGTAGCAAGTGGATTTCACTACTCCCTAACTCAAGATTCTATGTTTGTTTATAGCTTTGGAAAGTTATGTTTCACACCTATTCCAAATCCCTACACCCTAAGCTAATGTAGGCTTGCTACCAGAAAATATAAAAATGTCTAATAAATTTTATTTTAGCGCTTGATTTTTAATGCTGTTGTTTACTCAAGAGGAAAAAATGGCATGGACTAAATGATGTTTTGACTGACTCTAAACAATGCAAAGAAATGAGAATGCAAACATTTCACTTCGATGAAAGATATATTACGAGAAAGAGAAAATGTTTATCATTCCCAGATGCACAATGTCCCAATTGTTTTTATTAAACTCATTAATATCAAGATCCTTAAGAAATGAGCCAAAGAGAGTGTACACTAATACACAATTCTCCCCCCCCCCGACCATGAGGGGCAATTGTTTTTGAGAATTTAAGACCAAAAATGCCAAAAACCATGCAATTTTGCTACTTCAAATGCAAAGATGCCACCAATCTAATGCAAAGCAAGAAATTAAACAAAAATTGTTTCAAAGATGCAATAAAAGCAATAGATAACTTCTTCAAAACAAAAGCAAACCAAACAAAGTTTCTCTTTTAACATGAGTTATTCAGAAAGAAGTGTTATTTTCACTAAACAATTCTAAAGAAAAACAAAGCTTTGTAACTGAAAGATACTCAAAACAAGAGATAAAATATTTCAAAAGCAAACAAGCTAAAACAAAGAAAAGGTGGCTAAAAGAAAATTGAAATATTGTCAAGCAGACTGTAAACAAACCATAATCAAACCCAAAAATTCACCCCAAAACCATATCTAATATCTGGGCAGGAAAAAACACTAAAAGATAAAAAAAATCCAAATCATTGTAGGATGTAAGATGAACACAGTGTGACGATCCTAGATCATCACAGAGAATAGAGGGGCCATAGAGTGATGACATCACACTGTATCTGAAACAAAGAGTGTGACAATCATATATCGTCGCACTTTCCCTCAAAGCAGGGTGCGATGATCAAATAAAAAAATTGGAAAAATAAAAATTAAGAAGGTTTTTCCAGTGAATTTAAACAGTCAGAGAGTCAATCTGGATCTCCCAGTGACTCGGAAAATAGAACCGAGGCAATCAAAGCAAGAAAGAAAAATAAACTAGGAAAACAATCTATTCCCTAGTATGGTCACCAATTTTGTTATCAGGCTAATTGTTAAGTGTGAACAAAAATCAATCCCCCTAGCTTCACTACGAAACTAGAACAAAACAAGATAGTACACTACACTTTCCTTAGATTTCAATTATCAAATGAGAAATGGATCTAGGAAATACCTTTTAAATATAGAAGATCTGACTTCGTCAATGCAATCCAAGCTTCGTCATAAGGCTTATGGAGAAATATCTGCAAAGGAACACAAGCCAACGAAGACAAGAATAACAGAGCCTACTTGATATGAAACTATGTATGTGATCAAGGAATCATACAGTATGGACAAATAAGAATCATATAGGAAATAAAAGTGCATCTGTATTAAATAATAGAAAGAGAGATTACAACCAAAGCCTTGATTTCATAAGGTCCCTTCCAACAGTCCCTTGCTTCCCACACACTTCTGATCCATGGATTTTGTGACTGTAGATTTGATAGCTACACACAATTACTATTCAATCCATCTATAGCCAACTTTTCCAAGCTAATTTCCCAAGCTCAATACAACTAACTTTCTCCATGAGAGCTCCTCTCATTTTATAAGATGAAGAGGATAAGGTGAGGAGGTTAGGATGATCCCACTAAATCAGAAAAGAGAGTAAGATCCAAACTAATTGGAGGCCACCTCACCATAGAAGCTTCTCCTTCTAGAAGCATCGAGAAGATGCTCGTTTTCCCACGTATGAAAATCGTCGCACCCTAAGTATAGTGCAGCCTGCGGAGATGTCGCAACCTAATTTTAGAGTAGGGGGTGATGATCAGGCATCGTCGTACCCTATATATAGTGCAAGCTATGACGACCTTCCTTAATAGGGTTTTTACAAAGGAAAATACAATTTTTTCTCTCAGTCAAAGTTCTTCTCCCTTCTTTTTTCAGGAATTTGGGCCACTGGTCCTTCTAAAGACAAAGGATAGGTTTACATCATTAACAGTCATAGGGGTGATGAAAATAATGTGTAACAATGTTCCCTCTTAAACTTCTTCTTGTCTTCCCAAGATCTTTGGAAAGTAGGCTTTCCCTTATGTTGATCATATAAGAACTTGTCTCTCCTTATGGTTTCCTCCAATGTCTTGGTATCATCATATTGGATCTTGTCACTGATCAAAGATGGCAGCCCACTCAAGTATCTTTGGATATTATATGTCTCATCCTTGATGAAGGAGACATATTTCAACAGTTCTAAAAATCTCCTTTCATATTCATCAATAGTCATGTTGCCCAGTTTGAGTTCATAGAAATCTTTCATATTTTTTTCATAATACCTCTTGGTCAGGTATTTCTTCTCAAAATGCTTCTTGAATTCCTTCCAAGTCACATTTTTCTCTCTGATGTGTTACACTTGCACAAGTTGATCCCACCACATGAATGCCTTTCCTTTCATCTGATAAATAGAAATTATTCCTTCTACATGAGAAGAATAGTTATGCAATTGGAAGTACTTCCTCATGCCTAGCAGTTATGTCTCAACATATTCATTCTTCTTGTGTTCACCATCAAAAGTGGGAGGTTTGATCTTGTTCATTTCTCCTTTCAATTCATCCACTCCATACTTCCTATGCTTCCTAATAGGGGATGGTCTTGAGCTAATGTGTTCTCTCCTATGGGAATTCCTTTAGGAGTGATGGTGATGGTTGTTTTCACTCCTTGATCTTCCTTTTCCCTCAGGGGTCTCGTGGCTTCCTGATTTGTTGGAGCCACTCTCCTTATCCAAATTCTTTTCAATTTGTCCAGGATTTTCATTAACTTCATATTGAATTCTTCATGTTGTTCCTTGGCTTTCATAATCCTTTCATTATCATCCTTGTGGCTCTAGACATCTGTCTACATTTTTCTAAGGGTCTCGGCCATATTTATGTCTTCCTCCTTTCCTCCTCCATGTTCATTGAAGTTGGCTCCTTCCATACCCAACTAGACATTCATCCCTCTGATTTCATCCTCTTGATTGTATACTATATGTGTATCATCCATCACTCTACACTCTGTCTTGATTATGATCTGACAGTTGTTAATTCTGTAAAAAATGTGCAGCCAACATAACTTTGTCAGGCTAACTGTTCTCACTAATTTCCTAAAAACAAGAACCATTTTGAATCATTAATATATATTAGACTTATTTTCTGTTGATTTCCTGAGAAGTTGACTATTCATATCCAATTTCTGGGTGAACATTTATCTTCTACTATTCAATACCTTTCCAATGCCTATTTCCATTATCAATTCTAAGTTTTGAGCAGGAAGTTATGGATACTTGAACAATTTATCTTTTCAGTGATGCAATCATGTACATGGATTCTTCCAACTCATAGTCAAATTGGCTCTTGGATCTGTGATGGATCCCTTCTTCAGGCTTATAGGCATACCTTACTTCTTTAGGTGTAGGTATGTACAATCAAGAACTTCACGGGCTCTTTCTCTAAGCCCTTTCATGTTCTTAAAGCAAAATTTCGGGCACTAGCCCCTTTTCTTCGGCCCCCAAATTCAAGTGACCACAGGATGTGACCAAGCATTAGGTTGATAGGCACTTATCTGGAACTTCAACGCTTCTAATAATTTCACACCTTCTTCTCTCATTTCTTATGAATTCCAAACTCCCGAACCTTTTAACTTTTTGGGGCCCACATAATATTGTTCTAATCATATAAGATGACGACACATAGCCCCCACGTGTCGGACTTCTAATTGGTCCAACAAAGTTGACAAAAGTACAATTCTGACTGACACATGGCATGTCTAGGGAAGGTCTCGTCACCTCTGGGGATGTCATCATGCCACATCATACCCCCGTGCTTCGACACTTCATATCTTCGGCACTTCGGGCTTCAAAGGTTTTTGCAACTCCAAACTTTCAAATCCCCCAGAGCATCAAATTGGCGAACTCACGAAGGATGGTGGATCAATGATCCACAGCTTCCCAACATCCAACGGTTGATATTTACTATGGAACTTCGAGCTTCGGGGCTTTCCAAATCACTTCTTCACAGATATCTCAAAGTGTCTAATTACCAAAGATCCTCTCTGTTGACACAAGGGCAGGCCCAGGGTTCAACACTTCAACATCGCACCAACAAAACCCTAACTACCAGCACTTTCAGCAACACCTATGAAGCAGATGAAGTCTCACTCGAGGTAGAGGCAGGGGTTGTTGTAGGACTCAGATGTCTGCAACCTAGCTGGGACACAGATCTATGATTACAACACCTTAACAGAGCACTTAGTGGTTGTCATTCATTAGTACTTAACCTTTGTCTACAATGCAGATAAACCCTAATTACAGTGCAACACAGTATTAACCAAGATTCAACACATTCAAGCACTAATCACATCAACATAGATCAAATCTAGCATCTTATTCACATCATCAGGCACTAAGCTATCATATTCATCTAAGCATACATCATTGCACTAAGAATTAATCATATGAACCAAAAAACAACCATAATGCACAATGAAACCACAACACAGGATATACGTGGCTCACCCACAGCCTGGGGCTATGTCCACCAACTCTTCTTCTCTTTATTGTCTTATGTCAATCATCTACATGCACAGAGTGACAAGGTCCTACTCCACATAGGACAGGAGATCTGTGCACACTCTGCCAGATCCTCCCTCCCTGATTTAGGTTACAGCACAAAGCCCTACACAAGCCTCTTACATCCACTTGCACTTAGCTCAGCAAGTGTCCAACACAACATGTATAAAGCATTCACAAATATTACTCGCACTTAGCACAACATCACACAGATGCCTATATTGTCCCCTCTTACATTTCCTAAACATCTATTTATACATTACAAAAGGGCCTAGACATGGGTAAACCCATGGGTCAACATCCCCATACCCATTACATAATCCCAAAACCCAAAAATACCTAAACAAGGGGTCGAGATCCCGTGATCTCTTCTTCTACTTGTGCTCGGCCTTCGACAATCTGTCGAAGTCCCAAAATAGATCAAACCTCACCAAGGATCTCCAAAACTTGGTCAAGGGCCAACAGGCCCCCAACACTCACCTGTGAATCATCCCATGTCACTCTGATCTGGGTAGCTCCGCCTCAAAATCCTTGAGCCTAGCTCGAGTTGCTTCGACCTGTTTTTTCGCCAAGGCCTCCTGCTCAGCAAACTCTTGAAAAACTACCTCATTCACAGGTCCCTCTAATCTTTTTTCTACTGAAGTGACTACTTGTTCCAGCTCTGCTCCTCGACCTTCAATCTCCTCAAATAGTTGGCAAGCTTCATCGTGGACTGGTTGGAGCCTCTAAGCCACTTCCATGACTTTGCTCTGTATGGTGTGGACCTGTTGTTGAGCAGTGAATTGTTCCTAAGATATTTTCATTCTTTCAACTGCTGATAGGAGCTTCAACCATGCCTATACTGTCAGTGCTTGTTACTTTGCCTCCTGGAGTTGTGACTCCAGTGTCTTCAATTCAAGGTCCTCAGTAAGTCTCTCATAAGTCTGCGCACTTATACTGCTAAGCTATTTACATTCCAAAGCTAATGCTCTGATCCTCTCAACTGTGCTCTGGGCAGTGGCTTCTCTTTGGTCTCACACGTCCTATGGAGTACATGGTACTGTTTGTATCTCTAGATCTGTTATTCTCTGTTGAAGTTGTTGGATGGCTTCAGCAAGATGTGCTACTTGATGCTCCACTAGGTCTTCCTCCTTTTGATTGAAGCCCCTCACAGAGCGAAGTGCTCTACTGACTACGTATTTTACTCCAACCTGCTCCACAAGAAGTTGTGCTTTCTCATGTTGGATCTGCACTTTCTCCTCTTCAAACTTTGCTCGGAGGGTGTCCTTCTCCTTCTGCGCAACTTGACGTTTCTCTATCACTTCCTCTTGTGCTTGCTTCAGGGCCACTATGGCATGTTCTGCTTCTTCCTGTGCACGACGAAGGTGATCTTCAGTTGCATCGGCTAGTCTGTAGAGTTGGGTAGGCTCATCTCCCAACTCTATTTCTTCTGATGGCGGGGGCGCAGTGGACACTACACAGTTGGAGTGAAGGACCTGTTGTACCCCTCGCAATTCTGCTTCAATTCTTTCATACATGGTCTCTTGCTTAGCTTCATTTCTCTGCAAAATATCTTTCGAGCTGTCTGATATAGCTTCTATGATGATGTCTGAGGTGTCTTACTAGCTTTTGACTTCTTCCGCGATGTGGATTTTGTGGGGGAAACCTTTCTTTTGTTAGACGGCTCTATGTCATCAGAGGGATTCTGTGGTGGTGTTACTTCGCCTTGCTTCTGTTGATCTTCTTTAATATTGTTCTCTTCTTTATCTACTTCATCATCACCTCCTCTGCTAGGTGATTCTGAAGTAGTCTCTTCGGATGCGATGTTCAGCTTTTGTACCTCTTCTGTCTTCTTCCTGTAGCAACGCCTCCTCTAGTGATAACAATAACTCTAGGATCCACTATGTGAGGTTCTGCTATGATCAGTTGTACTTGTTGGTTTCCTCCTCATCATTCTTGTATTTTGGATAATAGTGCAGGGCAATATTCTATGACATGTTCAAATTAATTGTAGTAACTTCAAGTAGTACAAGGGTTCTAACAGTCCCTTGCCAAATGACCTACTTGTGCGCAGTTATAACAAATGATCTGACCTCGACCTTGGCCCATGCCTCCTCCTTGTCTTCTTCCTTTGAATCCACCATGAGGGTTGAAGTTTCCTCTTTTTGGGAAGTTATATTTCATAGTGTTCCCTTCTTGTTGTACTTCACCTTGAATTTTGTAGATATCCCTTGATATTTCATGCAAGAGGTCGTAATCTCTACATTCCTTCTCATCATGACCCATAGATTTACAGAATGTGCAGTAGAGGTTTGTAGGTGTCTGAACATACTTTTTCATGTAATCACATTCTCCAGGGCGATGTCTATTTCTACATACCTCGCACCAAGGTAGAGTAACTTGCTTCAAAAGGTTCGGAGCTCCAAAAGCCAAGTATTTGTGAAATAGGGGACCATGCTCCTTGTCATGGCCTTTTGATTTGCATCTAATGCACCAGATGTCTTCTCTCTTATCTTTTCCCTTATCTTTTTTCATTTCTTCAACCTGCAGTGATAAGCTAGTTAGCTGACTCAAGATTTGACTCACACCTGAGCTGGATTCTTCCATAGGGGTTGATTCTAGTTTCATGGCGATCTCCAACGCCTAAGCCTGCGAATCAATATTTTGTTGCATCAAAGGGACTCTGATGTGTGGTAGGAGGAAAACAATGAACCATTCCTTGTTCTGATTGTCTGGGATCTGAAAACTCAAATGACCTGTCAGGGTATTAAACTTATGATCAAACTCCCAAACAGGTCCAGCTACTTTCTGCTTAATTTCTTTCAAATCTGTGATGCACTGCGACTCCAACTTAGATTTCTTGAATTCAGCAATCAACGCAGTCTTCATCTCGTTCAACTTTTCGTCTGGACAATTCCTTGGACGAACTTCATGTACCATCTCAATGCGCGATCTCTCAGGGTAGTACTAAAATGAGCTCATTTAATAGCTTCATCAGTGACATTATTAATACTCCATATATCTTCACATAGAAACCAGTGTTGATCAGGATCTTCATATCCATCTCCTCTAAAGGTGGGTAACCTCATCTCATATGCCATAGATCTTCCTAGGTTGCCTGACTGAGTGTGCACTGAACCACTTGTACCAGTTCTCTAAGTGCTCTGATACTTAGGTTACTATGGTTACTTAATGTTGTTAAAACAACAAGGGGCATAATAGCACTTACTTCAATAGCCTATGTAGTCCCTAAAGTTTATGACTCTTCTCGGTGAGGTTCTTTAGTCTTCTCTTCTTATGCCCTAGAGGACTCTGAATGTTCCTCATTCAGCAACTCTTCTTCTTATCCACTATAGAACCCTTCTTCCTGTGTTGTTGGTTCATGACTCTGCTCGAACAAGTTCACCAGAGGAACTTCTCTAAAGGTTCTCCCACTACGCGTGTGTCCGACCTCTGTGTCATTGTTGTTTTTTGAATTCTTGAAGATTATCTTTTTCAATCTGACCCAC
>JASDQU011103282.1:27554-41450 GCA_032191745.1 Picea mariana
TATGTTAACTCCAAATCAATTAGGTACTAATATGAATCGAAAATAAATTGAAATGTAGATCCTCTTAGTGCTTAAAATATCTCCAATTAAAATGGATCTACATTGTTGTGTATGTGTATATTAGGTAATTTTTTCTTAAATTTCTTGTTTACATTATATTTTGATGTTAAATGAAATATAGGTACTCATTTATGTTGAATTGTAATTGTCTTTAGTCATTTTTAAATATTATATTGGGTTAACGTATACATATGTTACTGAGTGTTAGGGATACGCATTACACATCTTTCTCATATTAAATTTTATGGTAATTTTAATAATAATAATCTATTTTTAAGGTCACAGACAAGAAAGACTCCAAATTGGTGTATGAGACCCCTTGTTTATGGGACAATGGACAATGACAATGATAGAAATTGTCAACTATTATATTGTAGTAATATTTTCCAGAACGATGATGTTTTAATTAAAATTTTGATACAAAAAATTATAGTAATATTTACCGGAACAATGATGTTTAAATTAAAATTTTGATATAGAAAAATTAATGGTATGATAGCATAAAGTAAGTTCATAATGGCAAAGCAAATGTAAAATAATAAAATATAAGAAAATTGAACAACAATAAGTAATAATGGTGAAATATTACATTACAATGATATTTATGCTTATGTTATGATATAATTTTTTTTATATAAACAATGAAATATTATTATAAAATTTAATTTATTAATTTTATATTTATATTCTTATAAGGTTTTTTATTTAGATAAGAAATGAAATGTTATTATGATAGTAATGGTTAATACCCTTTTATTTAAATGATAATCATGTTCTCTCATTACTTTACATGTTAAAAATTATTTTATTTACCATATATATTTATTATTTTGAAATAATCAAATATAAAATAAAACATTTTTACATTCTTCTTATGTAGGGAATCGATATTCTCTGTAGAAATCTTGTGATCTATTGTGGGGTAAACCCAACACCCAATTTCTAGCTCTGATGCAGACCCCCTCCCTCACCTGGGGTCTACTTGAACTCCCAGTGTAGGATCGATCAAAATCAGAGTTGGATGAGCTCTTGGGGCCTATGTTGAGACCCCAAAAATCTTATATAGGTCCTTTTATTTCTTTCCCTGCATTAAAATCACGGTCGCAAGGGTCCTGGCACACTAGTGATGTCCTCCATGTTACTTTGGGTGAAAAATCATGGGCCTACCTCTTGTTACCTTTGCGAAATCAAATTTGGACCCTCTAGCCCCTTTGTCCTTGGCGGGAACCCTCATATGACCCTGGTCGTGTCCAGGCGCTTAAAGAAAATGCCTTCATTCAGGACTCTGAGTACTTCGGGCTTCGGGAGCTCTGTCTTCACAGCCTTCCAAAACTGTCGAACACCGAATTCGGCGCACCTCTTAACACCTATGGGATCAATGGTCCCCAAACTCTGCCAGATCTACAGATAGCAGTGACTCCGAGATTTCGAGCTCCAGTCATTTCTACTGCACCACTCCTCAAATTTCCCGGAGTGCCAAACCTCTGAGGTGACGAGGAACCATGATCCTCACTCAACATGTCCACCCAAATGAATGGTTGGGATCTACTTTGGAATCTTGGGCTTCGAGAATTCATTATATTCCTTCCTCTAGATCTTCCGGAGGGGTGGATCGGTAAACTACTGCCTTGTCGGATCTACGGCTCTAGAGCACTTACAGATGGATCTGGATCTGTTTTTGTATTTGGGGGTCTGAGAAGTTTCTTGTTCCCATACCTTGCAACCCTCTGAACATTGAATTAGCAGAATAATCTCCACCCTCCACATGTCCCCTCTCTTATCTAAAGTCGAGGCTTGCTCGGGACTTCGGGTCTCTGGGTACCTTTTCACTCCCTACTCCATGAATCCTATGAACCTCTGGTTCTCCAAACCCTCTGATCCGGCAACATGCATCCCCAAAATAGATGGTCCTGATGGACTTCAGGACTCCGGTCTTCAGGAGTCATTGCTCCTCCAATTATGTTGTCCCTCTGAACACCGAATTAGTGAAAGGATTAATTGATGCCACGTGTCACTCAATCCAACGGTTGAGATTGAATTATGTCCTCCGGGTCTCCGACAACTTCTCGTCCAAAAGCTCCACTTCACAAAACTATTCAGAGTATTAAACCTCTAGATCTCGGGATTGACTGACACCTTTCCTTATGTTTCAATGGTTGTGATGTGCCTCGAGACTTTGGAGCTTCGGGTCTTCGTGACTCTGTACACCCTATGCACTTGTTCTCCTAGAGAAGTTAGGATTTATATCTCCTTCAATATATTGACACATGTCCCTCTTAGATGGACGGTTCATATGGACTCCAGCTCTTCAAAGCTTTGGGAGTCCCCTAAACACTGCACCTTGGTTTCTCTGGACTACCAGTCCTCTCAATTCAAGGATCCTTTGACACATGTCCTTACATATGGACGATCCCAATTTACTCTTGATCTTGGGACTTCGAGAATCCTGCACTTAACTATAAAAGAAACCTTCAGAACTCTGAAGTCCGAAGGACCCTTAGTTTTAAAACATACGCTACTTACCTAGATCCGACGACTCATGATCCTCACACTCAGATCCTACAGTAGAGATATGCCCTCCTCTGTGCGTGCTTCTCCTCCTTTCTAGATGTAGATCCAATGGTCCAAATGAATTCCAATCAGTCGATCTAATGGTAGTTGTTTCTCCTCCTCTTTGGTTGTCTACACTTCATTCTGATGAAGGACTCCAAGATTTTTTTCAAAGGCACGGCCTTTAATTATTTTTCTGCGAGCCCGGTTGTTGGGTCTTAGCTGGCGTGTTGGAAATTTTGTCTCTCCTGAGATTTTGAATCCTTCGAGGATTTCAAAGATATTTCCCCTTGAGCTATTCTTCTGCACATGCCAACTCCTTAGTCCCTTGAGCTTGGTAGTTGCTCGAACTCCTGAAGGGTCTTGGCCCTTTTTCTCCTTCAATTGATCCTTTGTTCCCTCCTGGAAACCTCCCTCTCAATGCACTCCTTCCAGATCTCTCCTCTAGAGTGTTCAGTAACTATGGTTCTCCTAAGCTTTGAACTGGCTCAAAACTCAAGGTTTTTAGTCCCTTTTCTTTTCAAAGGGATTCTAGTGCTCTCCTGGCACCTGCTCACTGCACTCCTTGCATTGTTTCTGTGAAACTTCCCTCTATCTCTCCTAAGATTTAGAGTCTTGTTAATGACTCTCAGCCCGCGCACTCTTTGTGGGCACTGTGCACTCCTTGCACCAAAGCTATGCAAAGTTTCACCTTATTTCCCCTTGTATTTTGAGTCGAACTTGACTCGACCTACACACTCCTTGCAGGCACTACGCACTCCTTGCACCAAATCTTTCAAGAAGAGAAACAATTGAAACTTATACAAATCCTAAATATTCATTCACATAAACATGAAACACATATAGAGGCATGTAAAAACACATTAAATACATTCAGAAACAACCATTCATATAAAACACATAGAAACCTCATGAACAGGAAAAATTGGTCCTTTGTATTAATGTCTGAATGCTTTTGTATAGTGTTTACAAAGGCTGGATTGCAATAGAGTCTTAGCTTCCTCTCTTCTCTTGATATCTATCTACTTCTCTCTCCTAACTCATACTCTAACTACTGACTAATGAAAATTGAAAACAAGGGCTTTCTTACCAAAGAGGGGCTCATCGAGCCTTCCCTCCAACTCACCTAACCTCATAAATTACATTGAATGCCAACGGATCCGAATCGGACCTGTTATCCCCTATCCTAGGGATAACTAAGGAGATTATGTCTCGAGGCCCACATGTCCTAGACATGGAGTATCGAGAACCATATGATTTGAGCTTGGCCCTGGAGGGACCATCTTTTAGTTAGCGCCTCCTATCTCTCAGCAGTAGAAGCATCCATCCCACCGGCTTGATTTTGAAGTAGCAGTGGGTCTTGCTTCATGAGGTAATGAGTTTGGGTATCATGGTAGGTGTCACTCATGATTCTCAAAAAAATTGAAAATGTGCACTGAATTCTCTTTTGTTTCATGACGTTTTCTTGGAAATTATGCTCTTTAAATTGTCCATACCTGGGGGCGATGACAAAGTTCCCTAGTAAGTTGGTTCCTTTAGGGATGGGTTGCCACTGGGTGGGTCTATTAAGGGTCATCCTCCATTCCTTCCATACTTACAACTTTTCATCATTATCCCTCTCATCATTCCCCTACATTGGTTTAGGCATTGGGTTTGCCAAGCTATTAACAGTTGTGCATTGCCTTGTGGGAAGCAGGGGCTAAAGGCCTAGAGGGTAAAAGTAACTGGAAAAAATAAAATCCAAGATGAAACCTTGAGATGCTTCACCCAAGGATTCTTGAGAAAGCAACAAAATAATTCTCAGCAAGAAAAGGGGACCCGTAAATAAAATAAAACTCAAGACCTAATTGGTGGATAGGAGGTCTCATCATGACTCGGCCTATTAGGTCCATATGCATGTAGCAGTATGACACTACCATCCATATGGTCACCAAACCAGGGTAGTGTCTCTTGGTGGCATAGCCAAGGGAAAGGGCGTCTCGTCACGAGTCAACCTTCTCATTTCCATGAAATGCTTGTGGGTAACGTTGTCACCACTGGTCACCGCGCTAGGATAGTGTCCTCCAACTATTCTCTTGAGAAGAAAAATAAATAAGACAAATATTAAAAGGCATTGAATGGGCTAGGAAACAATGGCATCCATGACAAGGTGCAACTCACCCTCTATAGAGGCACCCACACGTAAGACCTACATTTCCATGTTATCACTACACCCCTTGCCTAAACATTCCCTACACCATCTCATGCATCTAGATGAACTAGATTGTTATTCAACTGGGAAACACCCCACACCTAAGGAGGATTAACCCAATAGGACATCTTGAGACCCTCTCCAAACCTGGCTTGTTAAATAGCATAATTTCTTTGAGCATTTGTATGGATAAAAGGGGGTTTGATTCACATTTTTGGGTAACATGATTATTAGATGTGATTGACATTGTTATGATCCCTGTGACTTATGAGCCCATGGAGGGTGTACTTGTTTTTGCTACAGGACCATGCCCGACGAACAGGTACATATGGGGAGATTATTAGTTCGGACCTCCATGGGGATAAAATCCCACCAGATGGATGTTGTGACCCCAGCCAGGGGCAAAGGGACACAAGAGGGTTGCACCGGAGAAAAAAAGGGAATTCCCCAGAGACACTTTGTCAGGCCTGGACCTAGGGGGGTCTTTCCCTTCCACCATTACGTTGGCCCTTGAAGGCCCCTGACATCATCCAGTTAGGTTTTTTGCAAGAGGACGGCTTGGTTGACACATGTGGCAGCTTCTGGGACCTTTTGATGCCTAATGTTTCACTTCTGAGGCCTAGAGTTCCATAATGGGATTTAACGTCACCCTACGAGGGGCATGACATCATCCTAAAAGACAAATTAGGGTTTTAAATGGTTAATTTTATGTAAAACTAGATTTTTGATCTAAACTGGCCATGTCGGCCTTTTTTGACCTAAAATGTAATTAAAGGTCATTGATATTGTATAAATAGAGAAATAAAACTCTCATTTTTTCATCATCTTGCACTCACAAAAGTGTGAGATCTGAAATTCAACCTCTTTTAAGGCTTATTGGCTGAACTAAATGGTGCACAACTCTTGGAGGAAGCTTATCTTGGTGTATTTTTTCATTTTCATGGTGGAAAGTCTTCAACTAGGGTTTGTGGCTAAATTATTCTTGGTGAAGTAAGTAGAAATCTGCAATCCTTCTTTATTTTGAATGGTTATGGTGTATTTACTTGTTCATTTATAATATTATGAAATTGCTAGTGTGAAACCCTAGGAGAAAAGAACGTGTTATTGTAATTTTGTTAATAACTCTTCACCTACTTGATTTTTCTAGAAGACACCTCCCTTGAAGGATATACTAGGGCCCTACCTTAGTAGCACTCTAGTATTATTGCTTCATTAAGATTTCATATTTTATTTCAAGCTTGACCTAAAGAATAAGGAAATCGCTAGGGCCTAGGGTTACCTACTTCCTAGAAAATTTTCCTTCTAGGGTTTTGGATTTTGAGGCCTTAGGTTACTAACACCTCAACCATCCTCCCTCTTCCTTTATCTCACCTATTATCATTTTTGTTTTCCCTCTAAGAATTGTCACTGCAATATTGACTCCATTTGCCCTAAAAGGCAATAGTTCATACCTTGCTAGTGATTGATTGACGAAACAACTCTCAAACCATCTACCTTAAGATCCTTATTAACCATTTCTAACTTTAGATTAGACTAACCTACTAACTACTTTGTTATTGTTGCAAAATATTTCTACAACCATCTATGACAGCAGTAAATTCATCTTAAAAGCAATTTTTAAAGCTGATTTCACATTGCCTTCATTGCTTCTGACAATTACTAGAATTTTGTCAAGTTTATGTTATCATTTTTTGTCATTATTGAAGGTTTATTGAGGCATAATTGTGAATTTATTGCTATATATACATTGATGTTAAAAATACTTCTATTGCTTCAGCTTTTGTATCATCTTGTGTTTTT
The DNA here is from genome assembly GCA_032191745.1 of Picea mariana. Classification (NCBI taxonomy): domain Eukaryota; kingdom Viridiplantae; phylum Streptophyta; class Pinopsida; order Pinales; family Pinaceae; genus Picea; species Picea mariana. The sequence goes on from JASDQU011103282.1 coordinate 34,156, forward strand.
TTTATCAAAGTCTATGGTTTTATGAAGCACTAACATCATATGATACTTGAAAATAGTATTTTTCTTGTTGTCTTGTTCTAAGAAGGTACAATTCAATACTAATTTGCTTCATCTTATTAAAACCTTTGGGACTTTTTGATCAGAGTGACCTCTGAGGGGGGTGGGAATTTCTTGATACTCTTACCTTTGCCTCCTCAAACCCCCATGTCACTGGGGATGTATCCCCTAGGTTATTACTCCTAAAGAGAAGGAGGTGTCTTGTTTAAGTGACAGTGATAGGACAACCTCCTGTTACGCCAACTTATTTCTCACTTTCCTTTGGCTTTTGGGAAAGTACAAATTTCACGATAATAGGACCTAAACCTAACTATATGTCAGCCATTAAAGGTGACATTATATGCAGCCTATACAAATATCTAGGCTCAATTTCCCTTGAGCCATTAAACATTTATTACATTAAAAAAATTAATTTTAGGCTGATTTTCGAAAGGACAGGTGTTTGCTCTTTAGGATATGCTCCCTCTTAGTGCATGGATGCACTATCTTTGTTGGATCTTGAAGACGTGTAGCAATGCTCCTGCACCATACTCCCATGCTGGAAAAAAATCATGAGCTCCTGCTCATGGCTTCCCTGTGTATGAAATCCTCCAGGGTCCCAAATATGAATTTGGAGTTGTCCATTCTCTCCTTTGTTTTGTTGTTGTTGTTGCTTCTTTCCTGCTACTGCAGGTCCTCCTCTGTTCATCTTCCCTCTGCTATTGACGGACTCTTATTATGCTTTCACCATCATTTTCCTTATCCTCTCAATCTTCTCATCTAGCTGGTTCTTGGGTTGGCTCTTGTTTTGCAGCCTGCTCTGCTGCATCTCCTTCTCACCACTCAAATAAATGGGTAGATCAATATGATCCCCCACGTTGACTTCAACTTTTGTGGCCTTAGATTTCCACTCTACTGTAGGTCGAAATTCTATAGCCACATTAGTGTGTTGCTACTCAACGATCTCCTCTGACAGATAAACTTTTGTCAGTGCTCCTATCTCCACTTGTGCTGGCACAAGTCCAACATATTCCAATTGTTCCTCAGGAGGGAACTTCTCCTCATTGTTCATGATTGCATCCTTTTGGAATTCTTTCTCTGTACCTGGATGGCATAGCAAATCCTCCATCATTATCAATTTCATCTCCCATTGAGTGAGAATTGTCTCTGAATGCTCCTCTTATTCTCTCATATCCACTTGGGAAGATGTCAATATCTGCTCCATTTTATCCTCCTTGCCAGTCTCTACTAGTTGTCCTTCTGCATCTACAACACGTGCACTGGCCTCCACTGGGATACTTGGAAGGAATATGCTAATTCTTCCAATGATCAAAATACACCTCTGATTCTCCTCCATCAGCACTCGATGTTGATTTGAACTCACCTCTGAGTTCTTGAGACTTTCAAACAGTCTCACTTCCTATGTGCTCACCTGGAAATATGAGGTTTCACTTCTACCTTCCTGGCAGAGTATGAGATCACTGCTTGATCTCTCCTCCTCATCACCGATGCTTTTAGCATACCTCGACCACCTCTTCAACATTTGTTTTTTTTCTCCTAGCAACCAATTGTTGGACTGGCCACCTTTCTCTCTGCTTCAAAGGCCATTCCTCCATCTTATCTGTGTCTCTTGCTACATCTTCTACCATTGCAGCGTCAACCTGTTGAGCTCCTCCCTCATTTTCTTGAGATCTTGGTCCTTTCCTCGATCTTTCCTTTGGCATTTAGTAGCCATCTTTCTCCCTTCTGACTGAGAAAAATTCAGGCTCTAATACCACTTGATGTAGACCCCCTCCCTCACTAGGGGTCCGCTTGACCTCCCGGTCTAGGATCGATCAAAATAGAGCTGGATCAGCTCTCGGGGCCTCTGATGAACCCCAAAAAATATTATACAGGTACTTTTATTTCTTTCCCTGCATTAAAATCACAGTCACGAGGATCCTATCACACTAGCGAAGTCCTCCATGTGACTTTGGGCAAAAAATTGTGGGCCTGCCTCTTGTTACCTTTGCGAAATCAAATTCAGGCCCTCTATCCCTTTTTTCCTTGGTGGGAACCCTCATATGACCCTAGCCGTGTCTAGGCACTTAACGAAAATGTGTCACTTCAGGGCTCCAAGATCTCTCTCTTCACGGCCTTCCAAAACCATCGAACGTTGAATTTGGCACACCTTCGAACACCTATGGGATCAACAGTCCCCAATATCCATCAAGATCTATGGCCCGTAGTGACTTCAATCATTCGAGCTCTAGCCATTTCTGTTGCACCACTCCTCAAATCTCCCAGAGTGCCAAACCTTTGAAGAGACAAGGAACCACGATCCTTGTTCCACGTGCCCACCCCAATGAATGGTTGGTATCTACCTCGAAATTGCGGGCTTCGAGAATTCGTTATATGCCTGCTTCCAGATCTTTTGGAGGGGAAAATCGTCGAACTACTGCATTGGCGGATGGATGGATCTAGATCACTTATAGATGGATGGCTCGGATCTATTTCAGGATTTGGGTGTCCGGGAAGTTTCTCGTTGCCATACCTTGCAACCCTTTAAACATTGAATTAGTGGAATAAATCTATGTCCTCCACATGTCCCCTCTCTGATCAATTGTCGAGGCTTGCTCTGGCCTTTGAGTCTCTGAGTACCTTTGCACTCCCTGCTACATGAATCCTCCTAACCTCCAGTTCTCTGAACCCTTTGATCTGATGACACGCATCCTCAAAATAGATGGTCCTGATGGACTCCAAGACTCTGGTCTTCGGGAGTCCTCGCTCCTCTAATTTTGTTATCCCTCTGAACACCGGATTAGTGAAGGGTTTAACTGATGCCACGTGTCACTCAATCCAATGACTGAGATTGATTTCTGGACTCTGGGTCTCCGACAACTTCTCTTCCAAACGCTCCACTTCGCAAAACCCTCCAGAGTATTAAACCTCTAGATCTCAGGATTGGCTAACACTTGTCCTTTTGTTTCAACGGTTTGGATGCTCCCAGGGACTTTGTAGCTTCAGGTATTTGTAGCTCTATACACCATGTGCACTTGTTCTCCTAGATCACTAAGGCTTCAGACCTCCTCTGATCTGCTAACACGTTTCCCTCTCAGATGGACGGTTTAGATGGACTCCAGCTCTTCGGAGCTTTGGGAGTCCCCTCAACACTGTACCTTGGTTTCTACGGACTACCATTCCTCCATATTCGAGGATCCTTTGACACGTGTCCTTACATATGGATGGTATCTATTTACTCCAAATATTAGGACTTTGGGATTCCTACGCTTAAGTATAAAAGAAACCTCCGTACCTCCAAAGTTTGAAGAACCCTCAATGTTAAAACATGTGCTACTTATCTGGATCCGACGACTCATGATCCTCGTTCTCAGATACTACGGCAGGGATATGTCCTCCTCTGTGCGTACTTCTCCTCCTATCTAGACATAGATCCAATGGTCCATATGACTGTCAATCAGTCGATATAACAATAATTGTTCCTCCTCCTTTGTGGCTTTATGTTCTTCCTTTTGATGAAGGACTCTAAGATTTTTTCAAAGGCACAGACTTTGATCCTTCTTTTGCAAGCCCGACTGTTGGGTTTTGACTAGCGCATTGGAAACATTTTCCCTCCTAATATTTTGACTCCTTCAAGGATTTCGAAGAGCTTTCCCTTCTAACTATTCTTCCGCAATGGCCAACTCCTTGGTCCCTATCTTCATTCTGGGAAAAGATAACTATCCTGAACTTTGAACTTGAGACAAGTTCGTCCCCTTGTGCATGCCTTGTGTGTTTCCCTCGATCTTGGCAGTTTCTCAAACTCCTAAAGGGTCTTGGCCCTTTTTCTCCTTCAACTAATGCTTTGTGCCCTCCTAGCAACCTCCCACTCAATGCACTCCTTGTAGAGCTCTCCTCCAGAGTGTTCAGTAAATTTGTCTCTCCTAAGCTTTGAACTGGCTCAAACCTCAAAGGTTTTTAGTCCCTTTTCTTTTCAAAGGGATTCTTGTGCGCTCCTAGCACCTACTCACTGCACTCCTTGTATTCTTTCTGCAAAAATTCCCTCTATCTCTCATAAGCTTTAGAGTCCTATCAATGACTCTCGGCCTGTGCACTCCTTGTGGGCACTGTGGACTCCTTGCACCAAAGCTATGCAAATTTTCACCTTATTTCCCCTCAGCTTCTATGTCGAACTTGACTCAGCCTATGCACTCCTTGCAGGCATTGTGCACTCCATGCACCAAAGCTTTCAAGAAGATAAATAATTGAAACTTATACAAATCCTAAAGATTCATTCACATAAACATGAAACACATGTACAGGAATGTAAAAACACAGTAAATACATTCATAAACAACCATTCATATAAAACACATAGAAACCTCATGAATAGGAAAAACCGCTCCTTTGTATTAATGTTTGAATGCTTCTGTACAGTGTTTACAAAAGATGGACTACAACAGAGTCTCATCTTCCTCTATTCTCTTGAGCTCTCTCTACACCTCTATCCATATCACATAAGATGACACACAAAACTACCCACCCAACCTATCCTGTAATGTTGGGACTTCCAAGACACATAATCAATGCTCAAGTCTAGGATTCGTATGATTGATCTTGACCATTTAAGGTCTCAAGACTGGCAATTGTTCTGAGGAACAAGGAAGTGTCTAATTCCCATATTTTCAATTCATTCAAATTCAATATAAATTCCAACGTTCTTAACCACCTTTCTTCAACACGAAAAATTTGGTAACAGATCATTTCATCATAACATCATTACATACTATTCAATAATTCATCACCTTACTCATTAAAGGACAGGAAGAAATTTTAGTAAAATCAAGGCAATAACCTTAAATAGTAAAACAGAGTTCCCTTAAAATCCATCTATCATTTGTGACAATTTCAAATTACTTAATTTTTCCTCAACGTGTGACACCCTACAAGGTACAACCAAGTAGATAAGTATATGTTCTATATTACAAGTTAAAAGAGGAAAAGAACAACAAAGAAAAGCTCTCAGCACAAGGTAGAAATTATAAGCCTGCTATGTACTTTATGAACTAGTTGATACTAAAGAAAATAAACATGTAGCTGAAAGAGGGTTTGTTCTAAGAACGAGTTAAAGTTCTGTAAGAAGCCTGAAGATTCTCTTCTAGTAACATAGTGCAACACCTCCAGAGTCAATTCTATAAGTGTGTAGATGGCTCCATGAAAGCCCAAGGTTTAGAAGATACATCACCCGAAGTGCACAAAGACCCTCTCAAGTCGGGCAAAGGTCATAAATTTCGAAAGTACGAGCTCAGGAGAGATAGTGTAAACTTTACATAAGGGGAGCACAAGAGCACACTTAACAGTTAGAGTCCAGAGCTCAGGAGGGATGCGCTAAGGAGCAATGAAGTTCAACTCTAATTCAAGCTCAGGAAGAACAACGTGTGCAGGATTCTAGAGAGGAAATCAAGAGTTGAAAACCCTTCGAAGGAATTAATGGAAGGAATCCGATCATGAGGAGTCGCAATCCTCACAATCATTTGATTGGACAGGAGGTGCACACCCGTTAAACCTTAAGACCTTCGGGTTTCGCTACTTCGGTGGATCTGAGCTAAAATATCCTAAGAGAGTTCCGAAGTCTGAATATATGAAGTGATCTACATCGTAGATCAATGGGTGATTTATAGCCATTGGATCCACAGGAGAAAGCTACAGTAGCTGTCAGATCTGGGAGTTGCAGAAGAGGACCCTCAGATCAGCATCTGATTAAGTCCCAACCATCGGATCTCAGTAAGTGTAGATCAATGATGGGGAGCCATTGAGGGAACAAAGGGTTGATTTAATGATCGTGCCAGTTCATATTCCGCCATCCACACAGGCCATCGATCGTCACGAACAAATAGATTGATGGTTGGCATAGATCTCACCATCAACAAGCAGCTTCTATTGTGGAAATCAAGAAAGGGTTTAAACATCATGCTAGTCAAGACTCTACAATCCTCCCTAGCCATCTATATTCACGATAGACTTAATCAATATCGTCGAATTAGACCTTCGATTAGCACTCAAGGAGTTGAGACAAGGTCATATCTCTCGGTCATACGAAGGGAGGACAAAGGCTCTTCAGGTTAGTTGACAAGAAGTGTATAAACCATGAAGCTCTGAAGTCCCATACTGAAGTACAGTCGTAGATATGGAAATTGATTTTGGGTCGTTAGATCTACGAGCCTTCCTAATTCGTAGGTTCAGTAATTCGGGAAAAAATGGAGTCATGGTGTTAAAGTTTCGGGACTCCTGGAGTCCCGAAATTCCAGAGTAAATCAACATCGTCGAATGATTGGGTACATGTGTCTATAGTTCCAAGTATTCAGAAAATTGGTCATTTGGGAGGTGGGGAGGAGTTGTTAAGGTGTAAAAATGGTCATTTGGGAGGTGGGGAGGAGTTGTTAAGGTGTAAAAGTCCTAAACTCCCAAAAACCAGAGTTAATCTTGACCGTCGTTGTCAGTAAAACCAGGACGATCAGACCTGTGGGTTCGGCCTTGGTGAATTTAGAGGAAATGAGAGTTGCAACAACTAAAACTTCTGAAGCCCGGAGCTTCGTGTTGATGCTTAAAAGTGCAACGATGAATACTATGCTCACAAATGATTTCCAAGATTTATTATTTAACAATATTAATAACAAACTAGTAGGTGAGACCCCCTTGTTAGACTTATGGTGCTATGGTGGATATGTTGCGCTTATATTTTGTTTCCCTATGTGATGGTACTAGCACAGTCTTCTATAGTTCATTTGTCTCAGATCACAATTTAAAATGTTATGGTGATATGTGATGGTTGGTTTATTAAAACACAACACTTAATGGCTTTGATGATCTCTCACAGAATATGTTAAGGTTGCCCTGTGGATGAAAGAATTATTATACATTATTTGTTTTGATATTGTATTAAACATGGCATTAAATGGTTTGGATGATATTTGATAGAAGTTAATATTGCTACCCTTTTGAATAAAAGAACTACATTCAAGTTCTAATGTTGTGCATTATTATGACAAAGGATGGGTACTCTTGACCCTTGCTACTATGGTTATGCACCTTGTTTGAATTTCATATATGGTTGCACATTGGATTATGCTCCTAGCACATTGTTATTTAAAAAACAAAAATTGGCATTACCAAGGGATGGTGCACTATGCAAAAGTGATATGGAAATGGATATTTGGTTGATTAATGGTTTAGTGTTATGGTGAATTATCTTGGCTCGTACTTTGAATTGAATGAAGTTG
>JASDQU011103283.1:7725-30323 GCA_032191745.1 Picea mariana
AATATATATATATATATATATATATATATATATATATATATATATATATATATATATATATATATATATATATATATATATAACTTTTCTCGATGCACGTTGCTAGGTAATACCTGTGAACTTACTCAAGTGCACTCAACATTGTGAAATGTGTGCACCCTTCCTTTGATGTGCAACTATGTGTAGTTACCCATGTGTGTGCATCACTATGAAATTTGTTCACCCTTTCTTTGATAACCATCCTTGCGCACTGCTAAGGAGCGCGCAAAACCAAACTTGGTGCCAACGGCTCACCAACCTATTTGTAGATTGAAATTTACAATTGGTATCAACGGTTCACTAGCCTATATGTACAATTACAAAGGGGTTTGTATTAGGGACATTACATCCACTCACAAACATACAACTAGTATAACATGGTCAATCACATGCTCGCATTCCATTTTCCTTCACTATTCCAAGAACAAATAGTTCAGATACTTATCTACATGTAGTCCAATGCAACTATAATTGTGTTGTTCATGTTGCAATGGGACATTGTCCATTTGAGGTGTGTTACAACTATCAACGTCTCACTCCATATGAGGTCCCTACTACTCTTCTTCTAACAACATTACATCAATAAGAAAACACTCCAATCTAAGATGCACATTTTGTTTATAACTTATTCAATATTATATCAAAGTTGCAATGGTTCTTTAGCATTTTCAAGACAATTTCAAGGCTCTACAAGATAAACATAGAGTTCCAACCCCATTCTACGTTGGGGACAAAGTTTGGTTACATATTCCCAAATAATGCTTCAAAACAAAACAACACAAGATATTGAAACCAATCTACCATGGGCTATATATTATCTTGCAACAAAATTGTTAATAATGATTTTAATTACACTTTTCATTATAACTATGGATCCTCAGCATCATCAATGTCAATAATATCAATTTGTATGACCCTCCACACCTTGAAGAGGACAATCCGATAACTTATCCATAGTTCAACATACTTAATTTCCAACTTCTCTTAGTTGTCGATAGTTTGTTGGATTAGTGCACTCACTCCACTCATGTTAGAACTACCATTACCTACATGGTAGGCCACCAAGAAAGTCCACCAAATCATGCCAAACAGTTGTCATACATAGGGACATTTCTAAGGATCTATAATTATCTTAAAGTGTATAAACCTTGTTGAATCTTACTAATTCTTAAAGCACCAATTATAAAATGTTTAATGATATTTTTGTAAAAATATTCAAATTTATAAAGATTTTTTATAGTTTCTAGAAAACTTTGGCGGTTTTTTAAGTAAAATATTTTTCTTATAGAAATTGGGAAAATTGTTTTTGGAACAAAATGGGAATTTGCAATTCTACTTTAGAAAAAAATGGAAATTAGTAAATCTATTTTGGAAAAAATGGAAAAGTAGTCAAATGGAAAAATTATCCCTAAAATTTTCTATAGTAAAAAAAAGGACCCAGACACATATTTCCTTCAATTATTGATGAAAGTGGGGGCACTTTCAACTTCCCCTAGGAGGAATTAATGCACTAACCTCACTATTAATATATTCATATGTTGTATCTAGTATATTATATCAAACATCCAAAATCATGACCAATTTTTTTTTGACTAGTTTATTAATGAATGGATATGTTAGTTATGAAATGAGGCCAACTTTGATCACTCACCCCATACCTTTTGACTTATCTATAAATAAAGGAATCAAAGGGAATATCTTCACAAAATATGTTTTGAATTATGGACATTTCCTTCATGGACTAAAAAGATAAAATCATTGTAATATATCTTGATGATATGACAATGTTTTCAAAAAATGATAAGCTTCATCATGAACATCTAAAGCAATGTTTTTTGAAATGCAGAAAGTATGGTTTATCACTCAATCCAAAAAAATATTATTTTTCTATGTCTGAAGGTAAACTTTTAGGGAATATTGTTACTCATGCATGTATTAAAATTGAACCTGAAAGAGTACAAACTATTCAAGATATTTCTTTACCTAAACAAAAAAAGAAGCATAATCTTTTTTGTGTAAAATAAATTTTCTGAGATGAGTTATTCCAAATTTTGCAGAAATTGTGACGAAGATTACAAACATGCTTAAAATGGGAAATAAAATCAAATGAAATGTGGATGCAAGGGTGTCTTTCCAAAGGATTAAACAAGCCTTGATTGAGGCTCTTGTACTGGAAGTCCTGATTACATAAAAGACTTCATCATTTTTCCTTTTGCTTCACAACACACGATTGTTGTTGTTTTGTTACAAAAAAATGAAAATGGCCATGAAAGGTTGATGGGATTTTTGGTTGGGATTTGAGAGATGAAGAATTGAAATATGACATCATGGAAAAACAATAATTCTCTCTACTTAAGTCTCTTAAATATTTTCGAATCTATGTTTAACAATAAAAAATTCTGACTTTTAACCCTTTCTTCGATAGTTAATTTTTTTTGACTCAGCATGATAGAGAGGAAAATATAGGTAAGTGGATTGATAAAATCCAAGAATATGATATCGAAATTTAGCCTACTAAATTAATTAAAGGTCAAGGTTTATCAAAACTCTTAGTTGAGTCTAACTGCCAAGCACTTATTATAAATCAAATAACTCATGAAAATATAATGTCACAACAAAATCATGAAGAACAATCTAAAACTTTATTGCCAGAGCCCCCTTATCAAGAAGTTGACAGCCTTTTCACTTCTTCATCATGGTATGGAGATATTATTTACAAAATATCAAGTGTTATTATCACTTAGATAAATTACAAATCCATTCTCTTAAGATTAAAGAAACTAAATATTGTATACTCGGAGGTGTTCTTTACTGGAAAGACCCTGTTGGCATACTTATAATATGCATCTTAGAGGATTAAATGGATAATATAATTAATCAGCATCATCGTGGGGTATGTGGTGGCTACTATGCTTGGAAGGATACCACTCACAAGATTTTACGTAGTGGATATTATTGGCCTACCTTATTCATTATGATGAATAAGAAAGTGAGAGCTTGCTTAGAATGTCAGTTATTTGCTGGAAAGAAAAAAATAGCACCTTTACCTCTTAAATGAATTAAAGTTCAAGCTCCATTTCAAAAATGGGGACTTGAATTTATTGGAGATATTCATCCACCATCAAGTGGACAACACAGATGGATTCTAACTGCCTCTGACTATTTTACAAAATGGGTTGATGCTATCCCTGTGCATAGACAAAGTGGTGATAAAATTACTTGACGAACATATCGTTTCGAGGTTTGGATGTCCTAAGAAGATCATAACAGATTTATGTAGTGACAACCATGTATCTTTAGGACATTTGACTGCTTACTATCCTCAAGTAATGGACTCGCAGAGTCTACAAACAAAAACATAGTTAAAATTATTAAGAAAATCCTAAGACAAAATAAAAAGAATTGGGACTCCCAATTAAAGTACACACTCTGGGAAGATAGGATAAGTACTAAGAAAGAAACTAGTACTTCGCCTTTCCAACTGGTTTATGTACTTGATGCCATGCTTCCTGTCCAGTTGGGAACTCCTGTAATGAAATTCCTTCAATACATACATGAAGAACCAAATGACTTACAAAGAAGAATCTACCAATTAATTCAAGTTCACGAAATATGATAAGTAGTTAGTGAAAAACATAAACATTATTAGGAATGGATGAAACAATTATTTGATAAAAGAGCTAAAGAAAGAAGTTTCCAACTTGATGATTTAGTTTTAAAATGGGACAAAAGAAGGGAAGAGCCTGGTAAACATGGAAAAATTGATAGTTTATCGTGCGAACCCTTCATCATTGATAATATTGAAGGGGAAAATGCATTTTCATTGAAAAATATTCAAGGTTAAAGTTTATGAGCGCATGTAAATAGGTGTTTCCTAAAAAATTTCATGATTTATTAAAATTTCTTAAAATCCCATTGTACATACCATCAAATGAACATCCTTCTTAAATAAAAAATAAAAATATAAAATATGAATAAAATACTATTTCATCTTTGACCTATTCTATTTAACATCAAATACTGACATCTTCTCTTCTTGGATATTACATGGTTCATTACTATCATTTGCAAACATTCAAGTTATATGTGCAGCTCTGCACACATTCATTACTATAAATATGAAGATGATGAAACACTTTGCTTGTTTCTCTTTCATTGAATTCTTATTTGTTACAAAATTTTTCATTGATTATCAGATCTAGATTCATTAAATATATCTAGTTTTGGTTGACATAGTGATGACCAATCCGGATCGGTTCCCTTATTCAGTGTTCAACAATTCCGTAGAGTTTGTTAATTGAACAAAATTTTGAAATTAAAAGAAATTCAAAATTTATCTTTCGCAGACACTTAGCTCTTTTCCTTCACTATGCAACCATACAATGGAACTGAGGGATTGATTTCGGACGTTAATCTCCTTTATCATATGACCATATGCTAAGAACCACGGGCTTAAACATAGATGCATGCGGTCATTATGGATCGTTGATCCTAAATTTGATCAATGATCAACAATAATGGGAAATATAATGTCCATTGTTGATCTGGATCTCATATCCTTTTGGGACCATCGATTGTTCTTAATCAAAACTCAATACAAATCGTGGGACACCATAAAACCTGATGTCAACCTGGCATATTTCTTTGTCGGGACATCATGACTTTTATGCCCTCCAATACCTTAAAAACTTTGATGGTCGTGGTCCGTTGCGACGAGGGTCGTCGATCTTCAGATTCGAATATTTAATCTCAACCATCCAACCCTTCCTATGTGGGCCACACCAGAACTGCATGCGGAACCATGCAAATGAATAAATGGGTGCCACATATTTTGGGCCACGAAACCGTGAAGTATCAGAGCTCCTTGTCTTAACCTCCTTGTACTTTGTCGATATGTGTAAACTCCACACTGTCGATCTACACTCCTAATCAATGGTCAAATATAAGCTTGTGGGTCCCTTTTTTAATACTTCGATGATATTGATTAGAGATTGATCACTATCTATCCTATTTTGATCAATGATGGATCATTATCCTCCTTATAAGGATTCTCCTTTCCATTCTAGTTATGCCACATATATCGGACCATGGGACTTTGGGATTTCGAGCCTATTCAAAAGCCAAGCAACTAGAAAAAGTAGATGTGTCGAAATGTTGTGAACCGTCGATCTAATCCTCCCAATTTTATCATGTCCGTCCACTCACTTATATTGTAGAATGACTTCTACAGGAACCAATTTTCGATCGGATCATTTCTGAGGCACAACTCTAGCTATTTCTTCTCTTTGTGGTCTTGATATGATTTAGACATGCAACAAGGGCATGCACAATATCTCTTGCAAACAAAAAACTTCATCGTTTACCTCTTTAACACATAGACTCCATTAAAAAAATTATAGAAGAACAAAATTTTCACAATTGTCTTTTATTAGAATGATTTAAGGAATAAGAATACAATAGGAAGGCTCAATTCCTTCTTGATTTCTTCATACTTCAACACTTCTCACTCTACACTCATTCCACACACTTACACCCCCTCTAGTCTCTCCTATCAAACCTTTAATAAAATAAGGACTAGATCGATCCAAACCACATAGATAGTATCGAATCTAACCAAAATTATACAAAAACTATATTTATCCTATAACAACCTATTTTGATCCTAATATATAGGATCAAATCCAAACATAATTCCTAATTTATCTAACTCTTTGACCTCCTATTACATTCGTGGAAAAACTTCCTTCTTCTCGAACATCCTATACTATTTAGGAAAATAATTAAAACAATTACAATGAGGAAACCAACTTACTCTCAGAAATTCCCTAAGACATTAAAGGTCAAATACTATGTTGTTGTAGAAGATGCTCCTACATCAGACTTCTGGGGAAGAAGAGACTTGTTCTTGGGATTGTTGCAATAGTTCTTCAACACTTGTATCATACATAGATATTTCATCTACTGTCATCCACATGGAATCTTCAAGTGGTTGTCCTTTCCACTTGATCAAGTATTGAAGGTACTATTTACCCCTTGTCTTATTTATTACCTTTTGGTCCAAAATAGATTCAATCTTCTTCTGTTATACTATAGGTAGTTGTTTATCCCAGTTAATGGTTTGAATGTTGTCTCTGTCAGGTTTATATGTGAAATTGTTTGTTGGTTCCTTGAAAGGGTATAAATTTGATACATTAAATATTGGAGAAATTCCAAGGTTACTTGGAAGTTCTATTTCATAAGAATTTGAGGAAATTTTTCTCAACACTTTACATGGCCCAATCTATTTAAGTTCTAATTTTTTATATTCCCCCCCTAGGAAACATTTGTCTTCTAAGGTGTGTCATGACCAATTCTCCAACTTCAAAATCCAGTTATCTCCTCTTCAAATATTCCTTATGTTTGTACTTGATGTTATTGTCTTGTAACTGTCGCTTGACCCTTTCATGTAATTCCTGCATACTTACTGCAAAATATTCACCATCAACACTTCTAATTTATTGTTTTCCTAGATTCCTTAACTCATAAATTCCTCTAGGATGCATTCCATACAAAATATGAAATGGAATTAATCTTGTGTTTCTATTAGGTGAGTCATTATATGAAAAATATGCTTGTGCAAGTATATGATCCCACTGTTTGGGATGCTCACTTACGAGACATCTCAAAATATTTCCCAAGCTTCTATTTACCGCCTATGTTTTCCCATCAATTTTTGGGTGGTATGTTGAACCAAAGTTGAGATTGGTCCCTAACGTTTTCCACAATTTTCTCCAAAAATGACCGACAAATTTTGTGTCTCTGTCAGAAACAATACTCTTTGGAAATCCATGCAACCTAATAAATTTATTAAAGAACAAATCTAAAATGTGATCTGCATCATCGATCTTCTTACAAGATATAAAGTGTGTCATTGTTTATAATATATCAACAACCACATAAATTGAATGATTACCTTGTTGAGTTCTTGGAAATCCTAACACAAAGTCCATGAGTCCCATGGTCAGTCTAGAATTGGTAACATATGATACAATATAGTATCTAGTCTCCTTCCTTTTGCATACTGACAAACCCTACATCTTTCAACAAATTTCTTAACATTAGTTTGCATGTCTGGCTAGAAATAAAATGTACTTAGCTAAGCAAATGTTTTGTCCTATCAAAAATTTCCTGCTAATCCACCATTGTGTATTTCCTTCAATAGGTTTTCCCTCATTCAAAATCTTGGAATGCATAATTTACTTCCTTGAAATAATAAACCTTCTTGAATCATGTAATCCAACCAAGGAGTTTTGTCTCTACTTACTGGATTTTCACAGACTACATAAGCATCTTTAAAATATATATCATCCTTATACATTTATTTCAACTCATCAAATCCTACAACAATTACTTGAAACTCTTGTAAAATTAAAGTGACTATGCTCGATGCATCTGCTACCTTATTTGATTGCCCACTTATGTGCTTAATAATAAAAGTGAAATTCTACAAAAACTCAATCCATTTGACATGTCTCTGATTTACTTTTGTTTGGCTACTAATATACTGCAAGGCATGATTATTAGTGTAAAGAACATTTTTTTTTGGCATGAGGTAATGTATCCACTTCTTTAGTGCTTGAATAATTGCATAAAAATCCCTGTCATATGAAGAACATTTCTGCTTTTCTTCATTTAATTTCTCACTAAAACAAACAACGTGTTTATTTTCCTAACTTATAACAACTCCTATTGTAGTCCCACTTTCATTTCATTCAACTTGAAAGAGTTTATTAAAATTCGGCAATGTTAAAATTGGTTGTTCTGTTATCTTCTTCTTTAATAATTTAAAACTCTTGTCAGTTTCTTTTGTCCATTTAAATGGTTGTTTGGTTCTTTTAATGGTTTCTATAATTGGAGCACACATTCCACTAAAATTCCTGATGAATTTTTGATAGAAACTTTCCAAGCCATGGAAACTTCTTACCTGAAAAGCATTCCTTAGAGTAGGCCAATTTATTATAGCTATTATCTTTTCCTAGTCCATCTTCAATACTTCTCCAGATATCAAAAATCCCAAATAAACCAATTTGTTTTCACAAAACTACACTTTTTCAAATTGATCAGTAGATTTTCTTGTTGTACTTTATCTAAAACCAACCTGAGGTGTCTCAAGTGTTCTTCCCTAAACTAACTGTAGATCATAATATCATCCAGATAAACTATGGAAAATTTACCAATAAATTCTTTAAGTACTTCATTCATCAATCTCATAAAATTTCTAGGCGAATTTGTAAGTCCAAAAGGCATTACCAACCATTCATACAATCCATCATTTGTTTTAAATGTTGTTTTCCATTCATCTCCTTGTCTAATACTGATCTGATGATACCCACTTTTCAAATCCAATTTTGAAAAATGTTTAGCACCACTTAAGCAATCCATCAAATCATCAATTTGGGGTAATGTAAATATATACCTGATTGTAATTTTATTTATAGCTCTAGAATCTATGCACATTATCCATCCTCCATATTTCTTTGGGATTAACACTGTAGGAACTCCACATGGGATCAAACTTTCCCTAACCACACCTTTATTTAATAATTCATGTACCTTATTTCTTATCCCCTCATTCTCCTGTGGGGTCATTCCATATGCTTCTTTATTTGGAAGGTTATCCCCTAGAATTAAATATTTATAATGACTAATACTTCTCAATGGAGGTAATTCATTTGGTCAATCATCAACCACAATATTAGTAAGTTCACCCAACAAATCTTTAACTTCTTCAGGCAGATCATTTAAATTTGTGTTAGTGAGAATTACCTTTGGTTTACCAATCAGGGAAAAATGTACCTCTTCCTTTTTATATATCTTGTAGAAATTATTTTTCACTGAGCAATAGGACCTTTGAGTTGTTTTGTTTCGTCGCTCCTTCATCCTTCAATGGTAGGAGAGTGTGTGTTTCTCCTTGTATGTGTTGTTCCTTAAATCATGTATTTCCTTTTTGTCATACTGCCAAGGTCTACCTAGAAAAATATGGCACACATCCATAGGCATAGCATCACAAAGCAACTTGTCCTTATAGCTTCCAATATGAAACTCCACTTCACGTTGTTCATTCACTATCAATTGATGTCCCTTTTGCAGCCATGACACCTTATATGGAGCAGGGTGTGTTGTCTTTTTCAAATCCAACTTTTCAACCATCTTTGTAGACACCAAATTATCAATACTTCCACTATCAATAATGATTTTACAACATTTACCTTTTCTTTTGCAGACATTTTTGAAGAGTGTCTTTCTCTATGTAGGTTCCTTAATATCTTTATGTGGTTTAAGAAATATTCTCTTCATCATCAAAGACTCTCCAACTTCTGGTACATTCTCATGTACAGATGACTCCACACTTTCTTCTTCTGCCTGAACAACATTTTCACTTCCTCTACTGGTGGAAGAATTTTCTAGACATTCATATGATCTGTGCCCAAACTTATTACATCTAAAACGTCTAATAGAAGATCCCCTACCTCTTGATAATGTCTTCTCCCTTGGAATTCACCACCTCTTGGTAATTGTTCTTGTTGATGTGAGTTTTCGACTTCTACCTTTGGAGCTGAAGATCTTCCTCTGCCACCTTGTTGTCCTCTACCTCTTGTTGAATTGTGACCTTTGCTTCTCTGATTCTGCTTTCTTGCTATATTTTCTTCTTCCTTAAGAGAAAATTGATATGCTTCTTCAACAGTGTTAGGGGATAAAATGCCAATTTCATCTTGGATCTCATATCTTAATCCATTAATATATCTAGCAACTATGTCAGGATTCTCTTCTATATAGCCATATCTTATATTCAAATTATAAAACTCTTTAGTGTATTCTTTAACGGACATACCTCTCTGCTTTAAATTTTGTCCCGACTCTTGATTCTTGTCTTGCCTTTGTTATGCCTCTCAGCTTGTACTCCATCCCACCAGAGTAATGCATGTCCTTTCATCCTTATCATAGAAACTTTTACCTTCATCTCATCATGTACATTTTTATATTCAAAGTACTTGTCCAAAGTATTGATCCAGTCCATCAATTTGTCTACATTCAGGTTGTCTTCATACAGTGGAACCTCCATTATTGGTCTAGAACTAAGTCTCGTGATAACTCTAATATTTGTTTCTTCAAAACCTTATTCTTTAGGATTTTCTGCCTCTTTAGCTTCTATAACTTCTTCTTCTTCACTGACATCTCCCAAGTCAACACCTATTCATTGAGAAACTTCCAATGCCTCCAAATGTAACTAAATATTTCTCATTTCTTTAATGACTTCATCATTTGCAACAGGTCTTCCTCAACCTCAGCCTCTTCCTCCTCATATTCTAAGGTCCATATTCAATTATCCTTTCCTAGATGTTTTGCTCTCTGATACCAAAATAACAACCAATCCAGACTGGCTCCCTTCTTCAATATTCAACAATTCTACAGAGTTTGTTAATCAAAGAAAATTTCAAAATTAAAAGAAATTCAAAATTTATCTTTAAAGGAACTTAACTCTTTTCTTTCGCTATGCGACCATACACTGTAATTGAGGGATTATTTTTGGATTCTATTCTCCTTTATCATATGACCAAATCCTAAGAACCACATGCTTAAATGAAGAGGTACACGATCAATCCAGATTGTTGATCCTGAAGTTGATCAATGATCAACAACAGTGGGAAATCTAATGTCCATCATTGATATGGATCTAGAATCCTTTTTGGACTGTCGATTGTTCTTAATAAAAACATAATACAAATTGTGGTCCACCACAAAACTTGACATTAGCCTGATGTATTTCGTCATTGGGATGTTAGGACTTTTATGCCCTCCAATACCTTAAAACCTCTAATGGTCGTAGTCCGCTGTGACGAGGTCTATCGATCTTCGGATTCAAAGATTTAATCTCAACCATCCAACCCTTCCTATGTGGGCCATGCCAGAACTGTGTGTGGAACCATGTGGACAAATAAATGGGTGCCATGTATTTCGGGCCACTAGACCGTGCAGTCTCGGACCTCCTTGTGTTAACCTCCTCATTCTTTTCCAATACACATAAACTCCACACTGTCGATATACACTCCCAATCAATGGTCATAAATAAGCTTGTGGGTCCACTTTTTAATACTTGGACAATATCGATTAGAGCTTGATCATTGTCAATCTTGTTATGATTGACGGTGGATCATTATCCTCCTTATAACAATTTTCTTCGCCATTTCACGAATGCCATGTATATCATACTATGGGGCTTTGGGGTATCAAGCCTATTCAAAATCCAAGCAACCAAAATACATCGATGCACCGAAATTTGTGAACCGTCGATCTAATCCTCCCAATTCGATCTTGGCCATCTACTCACTATATTGTAGAATGACTTCTACAAGCACCATTTTTTTATCAGATCATTTTTGAGGCACAGTTCTGGATATTTCTTCTCTATGTGGTCTTGATCTAGTTTAGACGTGCAAAAAGGAATAGCACAAGATATCCTACAACAAAAACACTTCGTCATTTTCCTCTTTAACACATAGAATCCAATCAAAAAATATATAAGAACACAATTTTCACAACATTCTTTTATTAGAATGATTGAAGGAATAAGAATACAACAGGAAGGCTCAATTCCTTCTTGATCTCTGCATACTTCCACACTTCTCACTCTACACTCATCCCACACACTTACACCCCCTTTGGTCTCTCCTATCAAACCTTTAATACAATAAGGACCAGATCGATCCAAACCACAAAGATAGGATCGAATCTGACCAAAATTATACAAAAACTCTATGTAGCCTCAAATCCAAAAAAAATTCCTAATTTATCTAACTCTTCACCCTCCTATTACATTCGTGGAAAAACTTCCTTCTTTTCAAACATCCTAGAATATTTAGGAAAATAATTAAAAAAATTACAATGAGGAAACCAACTTCCTCTCAGAAAGTTCCTAAGACCTTAAAGGTCAAATAATACATTGTTGTAGAAGATGCTCTTGCATCACATAGTCTTGACAATCTATATACAATTAGTCCAACTCTGAGATACATGTTTATCAAATAAAAATACAAAATCTACCCAACATTTAAGGACTATAACCACTAACATGTATCATCCCTTTTGTTTTAAAACACGTTCATTTCCCCCATCTCTACATGAATAAAGAATATTTCAAGTAAATAAAATAAAATAAGTGAGATGGTGAAAGGAAATTCAGTTGGGAAATGCAGGTATCTTCGTTGAGGCTATGGATGCTCGTTGGCAGTGAAGGAAGGCCTATGATGTCAGGGTGTCTTTGTCGGGGCTATGGACACTCACAGACAGCGGAGCAACACTGAGCTATTAGAATTTTATGTTGAAAGGATCTTTAAATATATATAAGGTTTAATACATGGGGTCTCAGTTTCAAGACTTGAGCTTACTTGGACATGTCGTTTATTATACAATCAACTCTTCATATTTTCTTTCTGTCCTAACTTGATAACTTTGGAAACTTCACATTTTTTACAAGAAATATTTGAAAGAAACCAACTATCATAATATCGTCATCCTTCTATATTATTTTACTAATGTGCTCATATTTCACATGCATAAATTTTAAATATGAAGGCAGGCTATATTTTTAACCATATCATTCTATCCAACATGTTAATTGTATTCTCTGATAATGATCACTAAAACTCATTATTGAAATATAAGATAAAAGGTAATCCCAAGAAATAAAATATTTACATAAATAAATCAAAGAAATTATATCCAAATATACAATGTGTAAAAAGAAACAACATTTATATATAAATCTTATTTTGTTTGTTATAAATAAAATTGTTCACATATAAACAATAAACATAACCCATCTTATAAATATGATATCGACATCATTTGAAATAAAAGGTCTAAAATTCATGGGTTATACTGCCTTAAGCATGGTATTTTAGAAAATCTATGTAAATACTAAAGACCAACTTCATACAAATTCGTTTTAAAATGTAATTATAATTCCCCCAAATTAATCAGAAATGTAAATGGGATCACTCTGTGTTGCACCATGGAGACCTAGATGGTGAACATGATGTCGTAAATTCACTACTTGATGCAACAAAATATCAACCTTGTTCTCAAGAGAGTCTTACTTCAAAATCACATCCTCTAACATACCAGAAACCTCATCCAGCTTGATATGAGTGATATTACGATGAACTTGCGCTACAGACCTCGGTCTTGTGCTATTTTCTCCTTCCTCATGCTTAACCCGGATATATTTCACCTTTGAATCTTCCTTCTTTTTTTCAATATCCGAAGAAATCATATATAAAGTATCCTTCTTCTCACTATTTTAAATAGAAGGTATAAATTTCAGAAAACTTAATCGAATTCTATAACAAGAATTACAACCACAATACCGGATATTATTTCCCCATCATTACTAGTAAATTTATTGAAATAATTCATAAATATTTATGGAAGTATAGTTTCTGAATTTAATCATTAGATGTTGATTTAAATCTCCCTTGGGATTTTCGCATGGATAATAGATAGATCTGACGGGTAATAATTATCATATTAATTATGACATGACTCCATGCCCAATTTTGTGGCACTAGTTTGTGGTTCTCGACAACTCACATGAGATGTCATCCCCAATTGGAGCCGAGATGTTGTAACTCGATTTGATCATTAATTCCTTCAAGAAAGAAATAAAATATTTTCTATAGTTATTACCTAGTTCGGTTCATTTTATTAGTTTGTTCTATTCAATTATAAAATCTTTCTATTATAATATTCTAAGTTAACCGCACTAGGATCTAGTCATCCTTTAAAGTGTAAAATAAATGAGCAGAATTAACTCTCATGTACAAATTTCCAATCATGTTAATCACATATTTCATACCCGGCATATCTAACGATCCAAAATTAACGTGATCGACGAATTTTAATCGTTTTCAGAAGTGAATCTACCCAAGATTTAATTGGTTAGTTGATGCCCAAAATATTTGACGGTTCTAACACCATCAAGATGATCATACCTAATTAAATTTGAGCTTGAAATTAACCACCAATTAGAGAATACTCGCACATCTGAAAATCTAATGGTGATGTAAGATTGTAATCTAATGGTTCGAATTCCTTTCGGGACTAAACATGCGTAGACTTTAAAGGATTATGTAATATCTGAATTAATCAGGTAACAACACATGGATTCCAGTTTCCATTCATGGTTAAAGTTATGGCACATTACATCAGTTGATTTAAAGTTCACACGTTCGTGCCTTCAATTCAATTAACTCGGCATGCATCGGTCATTGAAATAATACTAATTACATAAAGAGTGGCAGGTTAGATCATTATTCATTTGGGAGAGTCTGCGAGAGGAGATCTAACACTGGTAAAAGCTAAATGCTCGTCATTCTTACTAGAAAAAAAGGTAAGAAATTGAAACCCAATTCATATTTTTCAATTTTAAAGCTCATACTGTGAAAGAAAGAGCATAATGTTGGCTAGAAAGAAAAATATTTCGAAAGAATCATTAGGAGAAGATAACCAGGTCATTAATGATGTTTATGATGCGGTAATGAATTTCGAGTCTTCCATTCAAATCACAAAGCTTATTAACCAAGGGTGTTCAAAAAATTATGAACATGCATGGCTCTGTAAGAGTAATCTATTTGAAACTCTCATCCCTCAGGTTTAAAACGACCCTGACCTCATTCAGACATTCGTGGAGCTTTGTGATGAAAACACTCATTTTTATCATTTCAAATGACGACCTTAGGAATTTATGTTCGATATCCTCGGAAAGTATAGATGAAATGTTGAATTTACCTCTGGGTAATTCTCCTATATTAGAGTTTGACCTATTAAAAAGGGTTGAAGGCTAGTCATTGGAAAAAAGGAACATATTTCTAAAAACAATCACCATGGATCCTTTATATATGTTCAAAGAATTTTCGATTAGGACTGAACATGTTTTATCCAATGACCAAGCTTATGGTTGTTACACCTCAAAATTACTCACTCTGATAGTGTCACAAGTGTCGCCATTACGAGTGTTGAAAGTGTCGCATCTTGTCCGTAAGTGTTGCATCTTGACCATAAGTGTTGCAAGTGTCACAAACACTATACTACCATCTTGCATATGTCGTACCTATAACGACATCATAAAGACACTTAAGACACCTCAAAGGTTAGTTTGGAAGAAGAGAAATCACTTGACAGGAAGTACAAGCCTTTTGACATTGAGAAAACCACAAAAAAATGGATTTTGGAGAGGAGCGCTCCGCAACCCACTGTCAGGGAGTGTTGGTGCTCCCTGAGCCTCTTTGGGGGAGTGCTTGAGAGCCCTGTGCACCCTTTTGGGGGAGCGCTACCCTCGTTTTAGCAAATTTTGGGTTTGTTGAGGCAAATAAG
Source organism: Picea mariana (assembly GCA_032191745.1). Classification (NCBI taxonomy): domain Eukaryota; kingdom Viridiplantae; phylum Streptophyta; class Pinopsida; order Pinales; family Pinaceae; genus Picea; species Picea mariana. Next base: position 23,176 of record JASDQU011103283.1, read on the forward strand.
GGAAGAATCCCTCAATTCCTGAAGGTAGTTGGATTCGAATAGATGGTCAAGGCATGATCTTAGGGGAGATCCTCAACTAAAGGAGAAGAATCCTCAACTCATCCCAAAGATCTCTCAAGTGGTTGGACCTCTCCAAGGTTATATAAGTAGACCTTCTCATGGTGAAAGGTACAATGAATATTGATAATTATACCTAACTTATGATATCATAAGAAGGTATTGACAATGGAGATTGAGAATTACATCAAACTTATGATATCATGAGTGAGATGCCATAAAAGAAATCAATGGAGATTATTTGAGCAAAAGGGTTTAGACAAGGAGAACTTGAAGAAGCTATTGCACCTTCATTCAAAGGATTGTAAGTACTTTTACTTGTTCTCATTAATAATCAATGCTTGGCCTATTTATTTCAAACTTATGCTTGTTCCATATGAGTTTGTCTACAGTAGATGGATCTATTTTTGAGCTAGTCTCAGTAGAGTAGGAAGTCTTTTGTACCTTTGTTTGTCCTATAGGATCTATCAGGGAGATCAGGATCAAAGCTCAGCCAGGACTTTGCAAGGACAAACGTCGCTAATAAGGTACATATATTTTTCCTTCTCTTTCATTCATTATCTTGATTAGATATAAAAGGAAGTCGGTGTCCATGTTAAGCACTTTTCTGTCTTGGCCTTAGGAGTCTAAAGGCCAAGAGGGAATCCACTTCTCCGCAGGGGGATTCACCTTTAACAAAAATTGGCGACTCCACTGGGGAGGAAGCTCTATTTTTGTTTCCATTCCTAGATCTTGTTTTGGCCCTTTCCCCACTGATTTTATATTCTCCAAATTGTCTTTTTTATTCTTATATTTGTTTGATTGCCTCATTATGTCATCAGGATCACCCCGATTGACTGAATTTCCTTGATTTTTTGAGTTTTTGGGCTTTTTTCTAAGTTTTTGGAACAAAGCGCCCCCCTCCTATTGTTTTCAGAGTGCTAGCACTCCCCTATAGCCTTATATAGAGTGTTGGAATGCTCTGGTGCCCCTTACACCAAAGCGCTACCCCATTTTTGTGATAAATTCTCCAGAATTTTCATCTTCTGAAGCTATTTCTTGGTTTTAAATTTTGCTCAGGGTCCCATACTCTCAGTCCATCTTGATATTGGCTTTCAAACACCCTTATTTCTGAGAATTCATCCTCTTTTGTTTGTATTTTTTGACATTTGTCCTTACTTTGCAATTTTTCCTTCACGATTTGGAGTCAATCTGTCATTTTCTTCTCATTTATCTGAATGAGTGAAAACTTTGTAAGGGGTTTCAAAGGTCTTTTGTACTTTTCTTTCTGATATTTGAGTCATCTTGTCCAAGCTCTTTCTCCTTGCTTTTTATTTTTTGTCTTTTTGTTTCTTGTTTGATCACAACAAGGGTGTCTTTTGGTTTATGTGAAGTTTGCTTCCAGATTGCTTAAATCTCACAACTCTTGAAGTCTGATTAGCATAAGAATCTTTACATCTATTGGTTATCAGTCACATATAAACATTTTAGCATTGAATTAGATTCCTTATTGAGGACTATTGCATGAGTTCATTTCATCTTGGTGTTTGACAGTGAAAGGAAAATCCTTCTCCTTCTCTTAATTAGACTTTCATTGAAAGAAAAGATTGATTATCATTTCTTATGCATGTTTTGAGAACTGAGTCATAATATCATCAGTCTTCACTCTCATATACCTCTGAGTTTGTTTTACTCCTTTGGGTCACCCGACAAAATTCACAGCATCCACTGCATCATCAAGTTTTGGTCCATGTCAAGTTTCTGCTGATGTGCCTCAGTGTTCAAGGGAAGTATCTGCCTCGAGAGTCATCCATCACAAATATCATGTTTCAATACCCATCTTAGTCCATGTTCATTCGATCTACCAATTAAATCTCTATGTCTGTTTCGTGTTGTTGATGGGGGATACATCAAGACCCTCCTTCGACGAGTCTATTCCTATCGACTTCAACACATTATCCAGGGTCTTAGACTTAGAAACCAGTTAGTACCTTGGGACCTGCATGCCTCAATGACAGGCCTCCTCATGTTCGACAGTGGGTTTACATCATTGAACTCTAATTGAATGATTCCGCAGATGTTCTACTTCATCTCATCTATTCACATTTGTCAGAATGTACTAGAGTACCTTGGGAATCATTGACATCAATGGTGATTTCCCTCGGGCTTGTTAATGATTTACATCATTGAATGGTAATCAAGTGGTTTCTGCCATGTTCGACATCAAGACATCTATTCACATGGTTAGATTCATACTACATCGGGATCGGTAAGAAGACCTTGGGTTGAGTGTCATCACTCTTATGTATAATTTTCCCAGGTTGTGAAGGAGTTCTTTTAAACTATGACACATATACTGTTACATAGATCCACTTTGTATTGGTCATGGCTATGTCTTATCATTTCATAGATCCATTGTGTATTCTTCGTGGCTACAATCAGTTCAAGTCATAGGAGTATAGATCCACATTGTATCTGTAGTGGCTATACCATTTTGTCAATATAATTATGGATCCGCAGTGTATTTTATGGTGGACATACCTAAAAAGTCTTTATCACTCAAGCATAGGTATGCCTGCCTTGGGTTTTGAAACATGTCATAATATTTGTTTGATGGTTGTGTGCACCTTTTTCCAGTTTCTCTGCATCCATACCCTTGCTCGAAAAAGTCTACAAAGTACTTCAGTCATCATCATCTTCTAACTTCGTACTTTGGGGGGCAATCTGTTACACCTCAAAATTAATCACTCTGATAGAGTCGCAAGTGCCATCATTACGAGTGTTGTAAGTGTCGCATCTTGTCCGCAAGTGTCGCATCTTGCCTTCAAGTGTCGCATCGTGCCTGCAAGTGTCGCATCTTGACCATAAGTGTTGCAAGTGTCACAAACACTATACTTCCTTCTTGCATATGTCATGCCTCTAACAACATCATAAAAACACTTAAGACACCTCAAAGGTTAGTTTGGAAGAAGAGAAATCACTTGACAGGAAGTACAAGCCTTTTGACATTGAGAAAACCACAAAAAAATGGATTTTGGAGAGGAGGGATTCCCTACCCATTGTCAGGGATTGTTGGCGCTCCCTGAGCCTCTTTGGGGGAGTTCTTGAGCACCCTGTGCACCCTTTTGGGGGAGCGCTACCCTTTTTTTAGCAAATTCTGGGTTTGTTGAGGCAAATAAGGGAAGAATCCCTCAATTCATTAAGGTAATTGAATTCGAATAGATGGTCAAGGCATGATCTTAGGGGAGATCCTCAACTGAAGGAGAAGAATCCTCAACTCATCCCAAAGATCTCTCAAGTAGTTAGACCTCTCCAAGGTTATATAAGGAGACCTTCTCATGGTGAAAGGTACAAGGAAGATTGAGAACTATACCTAACTTACGATCTCATAAGAAGGTATTGACAATGGAGATTGGGAATTACATCAAACTTATGATCTCATGAGTGATATTCCGTCAAATAAATCATTGGAGATTATTTGAGAAAAAGGGTTTGGACAAGGAGAACTGTAAGAAGCTGTTGCACCTTCATTCAAAGGATTGTAAGTACTTTTACTTGTTCTCATTAATAATCAATGCTTGGCCTATTTCTTTCAAACTCATGCTTGTTCCATATGATTTTGTCTATAGTAGATGGATCTATGTTTGAGCTAGTCTCAGTAGAGTAGGAAGTCTTTTGTACCTTTGTTTGTCCTACAGGATCTATCAAGGAGCTCAGGATCAAAGCTCAGCCAGGACTTTGCAAGGACAAACATCGCTAATAAGATACATATCATTTTACTTCTCTTTAATTCATTAGCTTGATTATATATAAAAGGAAGCCAGTGTCCATGTTAAGAACTTTTTTGTCTTGTCCTTAGGAGTCTAGAGGCCAAGAGGGAATCCACTTGTCCGCAGGGGGATTCACCTTCAACAGAAATTGGTGACTCCACTGGAAAGGAATCTCTGTTTTTGTTTCCATTCCTAGATCTTGTTTTGGCCCTTTTCCCACTGATTTGATCTTCTCCACATTGTCCTTTTTATTCTTAGATTTGTTTTATTGCCTCATTATGTCATCAGGATCACCTTGATTGACAAAATTTCCTTGATTTTTTGAGTTTTTGGGCTTTTTCTAAGTTTTTGGAGCAGAGTGCTCCCATCCTATTGTTTTCAGAGTGCTAGAACTCCCCTATAGACTTATACAGAGTGATGGAACACTCTGGTTCCCCTTACACCAGAGCGCTACCCCATTTTTGTGAGAAATTCTCCAGAAGTTTCATCTTCTGAAGCTATTTCTTGGTTTTGGATTTTGCTCAAGGTCCCATACTCCTAGTCCATGTTGATATTGGCTTTCAAACACCCTTATTTCTAAGAATTAATCCTCTTTTATTTGGATTTTTTAATATTTGTCCTTACTTTGCAGTTTTTCCTTCACGATTTGGAGTCAATTTGTCGTTTTCTTCTCGTTTATCTGAATGAGTGAAAACTTTGTAAGGGGTTTCAAAGGTCTTTTGTACTTTTCTTTCTGATATTTGAGTCATCTTGTCCAAGCTCTTTCTCCTTCCTTTTGAGTTTTTGTCTTTTTGTTTCTTGTTTGATCACAACAATGGTGTCTTTTGGTTTATGTGAAGTTTTCTTCCAAATTGCTTAAATCTCACAACTCTTGAAGTCCGATTAGCATAAGAAGCTTTACATATACTAGTTATCAGTCAAATACAAACATTTTAGCATTGCATTGGATTCCTTATTGAGGACTATTGCATGAGTTCATTTCATCTTGGTGTTTGACAGTGAAAGGAAAATCCTTCTCCTTCCCTTAATTAGACTTTCATTGAAAGAACATATTTCTTATCATTTCTTATGCATGTTTTGAGAACTGAGTCATAATATCATCAGTCTTCACTCTCATACACCTCTAAGTAAACAACAACCACTAAAATCAACACTTAACTAAAATTTATGAGACTTTTTACATCTTTGTTAGCAAACCTACATTAGTTTAAGGTGTAGGGCTTTGGAATAGGTTGAAAGGATAACTTTCCAAATCTATCAACCAAACTTAGCATCTTGTGATAGGGAGAGAAAATTCAATTGTTGTATAGGCATTCTGGAACCCCCCTCTCACACAGGGGTTATGCACGAGGTCCCATTCAGATGAGTTACAGATATTATCCCTCCGTGTGTTGGTGGCCGAAGGTCACTCCTGGATTGCTAGCAGGAGAAAATCCCGATGCCCATCAGTTTAATGTCACGATTTGTTTAAAGGGTGATCAAATGGAGGAAAACTCAAAATAGCATTGTATCAACTCAAAACCAGACCAAGCATGCATGAACGAGTGAGGTCTTGATAAACTTCAAACAATGAGTCGTAGTAAAAGGGTGAGTAGGTGGAAGACTTATGCAAGAAGGGTGAAAAGGTCTATGATAAACATCATGTTCATAACAGACAGGAAGAGAAAGCATTCAAACACAAAGTCCCTTTATATTCAAACATAGAGAACTAGAGAATACATAAATGCCACGACAAATCCTTTATCATAACACGAATGCAAAAATCCACGTGAATCATTCGACTGTGAACTCTCCGGCACAAGACGAAACAAAGATGGAAAAAGGAGAACTGTTTGTCATAAACCAAGAAGTCTCAAACACAGAGGCATAACCAGGAAACCAGAATGTCGCTGAAACTTTACAGTCGGGAGCTTAGCTCTACCATCGATAGATACAAAAATGGTAAAAATGCCTACATATACTCAACATAACAACAGCAGCGGAACCAAGAAAATGCATTGAAAGCTTTGCGTCTGCATGGCTTCTGACACTCTGCAGTCGTAATCTTTGAATAATCGTGCAACTTGTGGCAGACGTGATAGATCTTCTGACAGTTACATCGGTGACTCGACGTGCCTTTAATTCATTGCAGGACGTCCCCATTATGGCGGAGATGATGTCTAACCACCACCAACTGCTTCAATAACTGCTTCTTGGGATTGAGAACGGCCCAGCCAACTCAGCACTTCGGGATATGGACGACTTCTTGCGCTGCCACCTGGAATAACTAAATAGCTTGAGGGACAGGCATGGAGGCCAGCACGAAGGATGGGGCGCATGACAGGAATGGTGGTGTTGGGTTATAAGGGCGTGGAAGAAGTGACGAGATGAGGAGGATGACAGAGGATGATTCATGGCGAAAGACATCAGGTGGAAAAAGAGGGGGAGGAAGACGAGAGGAATGAGTTCGCCTTCGGGTGAGAGGCTGACGTGGAAAGGAACGGGACACGTGGCAAGCAGAGAGTGGATGGTGGGAAGAAGGGAGAACCACGTGGACCAAAAGGATGAGGTGGGTGAGTGACACATGGCAGCAGGGGAAAGGTGGAAGGGAGGACAAAATGACGGGAGGAGGGCCCACATTGGTTAAGCATAGGGTAGCTGAGAAGGGCGGGGCTACACGAGTGTCGTTGATCTGGGCGTCTTGATTGTGGCCGTCGAGAAGCTGCATATGGGATTCCAGACCCCCCCCCTCCGCTTAAAGGTAGAAAGGCAGGGGGGGTCCGGAATGGTCTTCATCGCCATTGATCCAGGCGCGCTGATCTGGGCCGTCGGAGAGGTGCGCCCCCGATTCTGGACCCCCCCCGCTTAAAGGTAGAAAGGCAAGGGGGGGTCTAGAATCCAACACGCACCGTTGATACGGGCGCGTGAATCTGGACCGCTCAGACTTGCTCGTTGCTTACCATGGGCTCATTATCACCCAAAACTTAGGACAAATGGGTTTTTAACCCCTTCTTTTGCTATCTAATCCCCTCTATAGGAAATATCGCTAACATTTGGCTCCATGGGGGATAGAGTCGTCCCTGTGATGCTCTAAGAACTCTTTTGCAGACTTAGTGCCTTTGTTGTTGGGCTATGGAGTCATTTATCAGTCTGAGAAACAAAAACAAAAAATAAAAAACAATATTTACAAAACAAAACAAAACGAGTCGGTTGCGGCTCACATAAAACATTTCTTTAAGAAATGCCCATTGACTGGGCCACTAAAAACTTTATTGCCTTCCAGATCTTGCAACCTGTAAGTGTTGTTGGAAAACACTTCAAGGATCTTGAAAGGACCGAACCAGAGGGCATCAAATTTACTTT